>OMNZ01129891.1:35199-47499 GCA_900303255.1 Lesueurigobius sanzi | reverse complement strand
GTGTTCCTCTCCTCTCCCACTGCCGCTGTTTTGGAAATAGCTGTCTACTGCCTCTGCAGTAGTTTTATGATTTGGAAGGATTTAACCCTGGTTTGGGACTTTTATTCTGGCTCTACTCTTCTGTAACATCGCGGTGAGTTTTGCCATATAAATATAGATCATATATATTTATATAGGTAGACATTACTATATATTATACAAAATTTACTGTGTATATAGAGAGGCTGCTATTACAAGCAACACATTAATGTGTGCCTTTGACTCCACAAAACCAAGCAAACTATCACAGCAGATAAATGGCAAAACTCACTGTGATGTTACAGAAGAGTAGAACCAGAATAAAAGTCAATCAATCAATCAATCAATTTATTTTTGTAATGCCCAATATCATAACAGAAGTCATCTCAAAGGTCGGTATGGACAAAAACAAATCAATATCAGACTCAAGAATGCCCAAAGTCCCAAACCAGGGTTAAATCCTTCCATAAAACTACTGCAGAGGCAGGCAGTAGACAGCTATTTCCAAAACAGCGGCAGTGGGAGAGGAGAGGAACACAGCGCATCACCTGACCTTTCAGCATGCACCTGTCCTCTCAAAATCAAAGGTCTTGGATGTTTTATAATAAACAGGTAGGCTATATTTCCTAATAATAAATAATGATGGGACAGAGTTATAACGTTATGCCCAAGAAAGACTCTTTGCTCACTGCTCTGTGTAAGATAATATTGTATGTTATGCTGCGTTCAGATCAAATGCCTCAAAACGCCCTTGACGCCCATTTTTTGACGCTTGTTTATTTTGAAGTTGACGCGTGTCACTTTAGTGTCACCAGAGACGAAGCCAGACGTGCGTTGATGCCATACGGTTCTCATGCCTGCCGGTCTCCTCACTCAGATGTGTATGCATTGCACGATACTACAAGCGTAGTTATGCCATGAAAAAAATGCCTATTTTTCGCGACATAGCTACGCTTGTAGTCAAAAGGACACAAAACCAAACCAAGAGAGGCGGAGGGGCTTCTCCCAATGATAAACCACCTCTTCTGTGGTGCGTGATCTGTTTCCCACCCTGTTGTTTTATTTCTCCGCTCAGGAAAGGGAGGGGGCCGGGGACAGAACATAGCAGAGCATGCGAGAGAGAGACACGGCGAACAGTCACCCACCCAGCGATTTATTTCTTTAAAATCAGGGCAGTGTTTGACAACAATGCGCTAAAATGGTGGTATGATTCATGTGAGACCATAGACAGTATGTAAACACTGGAAATATTATGTTCTGAGGAGGGAATTGCGCCATAGCTGCCTCTCCCTTCTTCCTGCTTCTTCCTGCTTTCTCTCAGCGAGCCTCTCTGATTGGTTGGCGCCCCGCGTCAAAGCTCGTAAAGTTCAGCAATGCTCAACTTAAGCGTCAAAGCCCCTGACGCGCGTCAAACGCGAACAATGCGAGAAAAGCTCCAAACGCGAAGCTCCTGACGCATTTTGAATGCAAACCCGACGCCCATGAAGCCAACGCAGAGTGCAATGTGAACACGCCATTAGTCTCTGACTGACTCCCATGACTGAGAAGAGTACTGCTAAAGGATAAGGTATAAATAGCGCCAAACGTACGTGTGGTGGGATGTTGTAATTGAGTTGTGCTGCCGTGAGCAGGCAGGGTATGAGTTAACTCTTTGGGGGCCCCTGCCAATTTGGGGGCCCCAAGCAGCTGCCTGCCTTGCCTAATGGCAAGGGGCTGAATTACATTTACAGTAAAATCTTGTACTGATTTACCTATTTGTGTGTATCAGCTCGTAATATTCAACAAACTTTTTATTTGATGAAATTTGCCCTAATACTGTATTTTCAGAGATCTGTTACTCGCTGAGTAAATACTCGCCAACGAAATGACAATGTGGCAGAAACAGCTGATAGACCAGGGCGATAAAGCTGCGTGGGCTCATCGATCCACAACCTCAGAAAAAAAGGCACATTCGATTTGACTGTGTTGTTTAGACTTAAAAGCATCACAGGAGTAAAGCCCCTCATTAAAACTTTAGCTTTTTGGTTAAAAATGAAATACCCTAATGTATTTTATTTTGTGACTATTGCTGTTGTAGCCTTGTTTTACACTGGGATGTGCTTTTCTTTTCGCTTTCCTTTGTTCATGTTTTAGTTTAGGTTTGTAGTATATTATACAATGGTAAATACATTTTTTTAAGTACTCTGTACTGCTGTATTTGAATAATTAATGTTACGGCTGATTGCTATTTTAAGTAGTTTACAGTAATACATGTAAACAGAATAAAAGTAATTTGAATTGTATTATTAGTATGACTTCAGTTTCACAAGTTGTCTTAATTAAGTAAGTTTTTCACTGTATTATTGGTCATCTAGAACTCTAGAACTTTAGTGCGTCTCTGAACGATTTACAGTGGGTCATGAACCTTTCCCTGGGGACCTTTTTCCCAATATTTATATTTATATTTATTTATATTTAAGTATAAAAAATAATATATTGTCAAGTTAAAATTACTCAAATTAAATTGATTGATTGATTGTTTATTTCAAGTTTAGGTACTACATGAGTAAAGTGAGTCCTTTTGATTTACTGCCAAGTGAAAAAAATGCCAATGGAATATGTTGTGATGCATTTAAAATAAGAAAAACTTGTTGACCAAAAGTTTACATAGCCTTTTAATCTTTTGGCCATTTTTCATAGAATATGAATATAACACAAAAAAAATGCATGGTTAGTGGTTGTGCGAAGCCATTTAGAGTTTACTCTCTGAAATCATAATGAAACAGAAACTACTCAAATGTCCCTGATCTAACATTTACATGACCTTCAACAACTGCCAGGAAGATTATTCAGGAGCAAAGAAAAACTCACTTCAGCTGAACCACAGGACTCTCTGACAAGCTTTTGATCAGGGACATTTGAAAAGCGTAAACAAACAGGTTTTTTGACAATAAATGGCTTCACGCAACCACTAACCATGAGTGAAATAATAAATACTTGTTCTTAATTTAAGTGCAACAATCTTGTTCCACTGGCAGATTTCCTCACTCAAATCATGAGCACACATCTAATTTACTTATTTCTAGATGACCTTTTGCAGTATAGTCTGTTTAAATGGTAATGATTTCAACATTATTGGCCTATGTCATGCTTATTCATGAGAAAATACCATATTTTACATTATTCACTTGTTATTTTGGTAGCGGCTTGTCATATTTATTCCATAAAAGACTATTTCATTTCATTTTTTTGTAATTTATGTGAGCTGAAACAACCAAGTAACTTTCTTTAGTGCTGTCCCAGGACCCGGCAGGCATCAAAACCTGCTATCGAAAAGGAAAATATTATACCTTTTTCCCCCCCGATACCATTAGTACCTAAAAACATTTTTCTATACCATACTATGGTTTAACAGTACCCAGCCCTGGTCTTAATTGCCTTTAAGTATTCTAGCCACTCCTATTTAGCATCACAACATATATATGCCCAAGCCCCCACATACAAAGTGATAAAGGGACAAACTGTGTAACATGTATTTATGAGGCTGGATGTTTTATTTGGTAAAGACACCTTTTCTTTAGCAGATTAATGAGCGTATCGATTTTCCCCCTCGACAGTCTACCTGAAGCGCAGTATGCTAATTGAGTGAATCATTGACACAGACCAACCCTGCACCAAAATGATCTATATCACATTTATCTGCTCCACCAAAGCCAGGCCTGAATGTCACTGATAGATACCCATGTCAATATCTATTGTTGTAAATAAAGCACGCGCAGATGGGCCCATGCTCGTTACACGCGTTTGGACAATTAAAGATGAGCGAACAGGACAGGCTTAAAATAAATGTTTCACGGACATCATGCGAGAGAACCAACACAACGCCCACAGTTTTTGTATATATAGACCAATGATTTTTTGTTTTATTGGTCAAGTATATTATAGTCCAATAAAAAGTATTTCACAGTTTGTTCTTTTATCAAGTTATGCTAAAGATACACACTTAATTTGTGGTCATGAACTCTTAGTTACATCTAAGTAATAATGTATGTACAATTAAACCATGCCAAAATGTAACCTATTCTGTAAACTATGAAATAAAACACGTATGATCAAGTTTGTTCAAGCATGCAGCATTTAGAAATTGGACTTTGTGTAAGTTGTATGAAGACACAAAACTTAACAGTACTAGTATTGTATCTTCAATGTACAGAATGTTAAAGGAACTATACCTGATTTTCTTCCTAGTAGTAGAATGCAATTCGTTTTTTCATCATTTAGTATATTGCAAACCTAGACATTCATGGAAATAATACTGCACATCTAAATATTAAACATTTGTATACATTTTATGAGTTTGCAGGCTACTTTTCTTGCATTCCTGTGACAGTGGCCCAAAAAAGTGACCCTGCTAGTTGTGAAATGTGCTTTAAAACTCATTTCTATGAAGACATGGATTTAAGAATTATGTTAGTGAAGATAGGAATGTTTCCATCAATCCATCAATTTAATTTACTTGCTCCCTCTTTCATTATTTGTAACAAAAAAAATCAGGTATAGTGCCTTTAAGCCAATATAGGACGCCCTGTATTTCCTGTGTATAGAGTAAAGTATTGTGCAATCACTGCGGAGTGTGCATTACCTACCCGCGTATATTTACAACAACATAGCCACAACTTCTACAGAATTCAGGGAAATTGATAACGTGGTGCGCTAATACTTTGTAACATCTCACCACTATTTCATATCTCTCCACAGAAAACATTTACCTCTAATGTGCCATCTCCATCAAATAAATGTGTTCTATTTAGTGCCTGCAAACTCTGCCTCTGCCTCGTAGTCCTTTATCACTTTGCGTCCACACAAACAGACAGTATTTAGATTGCCCAGATTATCAATTACACTAAGGCTTCATACTTTATAACCCACCTCTTCCCAGCGCCGTTCACTTTACATCAACACATCTATCTGGGTGTTTGATGACCTTCCAACTACCCTTTTCCACTCCTGTAATGTATTGCCTTGACTAGTTAATGGACAGCTATTGCCTCCAACAGAGTGTTTCGGAAGTGTTTAATAACCAATTGTGCATGCGATTCACTCCCAGGTTAATGTTGCATGAAGGAATGTCACATTTACTGTGTCACCATCTCCGAATGGGACTCCTTTTTTTTCTGACACATCCTGCAGAGTCTATGCAAAAAGACTGGAAAAAAGCCTAACTCAATGCTTTGTGCTTTATCATAGAGGTAAAGCACAAAGCATTGTGTTAGAACTATTCCCTGGTGTATCCGCAAGTTCAATGTAGTTCATGAATGTAAGGGATGGACATACACTTTAATGTCTAAGAAAGTCTGATTGTTATTCACCTTATTCATCCCCGCCCACTTTTGTTGCTTAAGCATTTCCTTTGTGGTAGCACTTCCTGTGAGCTGAGCAGTGGTTTCGCAGGGATCATTTTTTCATTTTGAAGGACAGAGTTGTAATATAATCTGTTGTGAGCCATTTTTATCCTTCATTGATTAATCTCTCATTATATACTGTACATAGTATTATGTATGTAAGAAAACACAGATTACAGGATAAATGGATACAAATCTAAATATAATTTGTGAGCAAAATCATGGAACATGAATTTGGAAACTACAGGTTGTTAAAACGTCTGTGTAAAACTCTCAAAGGATGACAATGGCTTAATTTCCAATCCTTCAAATTGAAGGACAGCCTTCAAAATGTTCTGTCAGAACTCAAAATATTCTGTCATTGACAGATACTTTTCAGTAAATGTAACCTCTGGATTTTAAGTGTTATCAATGAAGAAAAGAAAATTGAAATTAACAAGAAAAAAAAGCTTTAAAAAAAAAGCTCAAAGGGAATAAGTTTGTGTGACCTCAGGTTTATGACGGAAGGATGATATGAAAAAAGTGATTTAAGATTATTTTTCACGATATTATCATTCACTTGTTGTTGTCACTCTAATTGGCTAATTGGCTTTGAGGAACTAGAAAAGACCAAAGCCGATCAATATCTTTACAAAGCGGTTTGTTGGGAATGTTACCTGCAGTGCCGCCGCTTCCTACGCGCTCGTAACGCGCTGTGCAAGTGCTCCGAAGGGCACCACATTGAAGTGGGATTGAATTACATCACATAGTCTTTGCGATGCTGTTTTTAAATGCTATTCACAAAAACAGCCTTGTATTCAATAAGAACGAGGAAGAGAAGTTTGTGCCAATGCGGTCAAGGATTACCAATAACAGGAATAAGAGCCAATGTCAGCTCAAGTCATAGCTGCAGTTTGATCATAAACACTAGATAGCGGATCCCATTGCCAGTTCCTGAATGAGGTGAATAGGTTATTGAATTACTAAATGTACAATCAATGCTGTTTCAATGCTGCACTGGGCTAAAACATTTACAGAATATAACAGATCTCAAAGAGCCAGTTAGTCATAAAATAACGTACTAAGAGCAATGATACTAAATGAGTGAGTTCAGGAATTGTTCAGTATGCCTTAAATACTCTGCAATTACATGTAGCTCAGTGGTTCACTTTTCACACCAATTACAATCTCATAAAAAATGTGTCTTTCCAAGTACCACCAGGAGTAGAACAAATCTTAAATGTGATTAAGCCAGTTCTGAGAATGGGCTAAAATAGACCCAAACTTGGACTAACGCCATGACAAACCTGGGTGTCTTTTAACCAGGTTCAAAGCAAGATCAGACTAAATCGTAAAACAATACTAAAAATCTAAAATAAAACAAAGAAATGAAATAATTCTAATTAGAATGAGTACTATAAGAAGGCCATGTATCACCAGTGGAACACGTACCACAGTTTGAGAACCACTGTGGTCGCAGTAGTGATGTAAGTATTGCCACTGGGAAGAATTGGCAGTTCTCATATAAAATGCATTTGCACATCACGTCTTTTCTGTTCAAATACTCAAAGCAAAACCTACAGAGTCTGTACTTGGATGGCAATAGACATTATACTTCAAGGACTCGCCAACTACTGACGCATGCAATGTTGACTCCCCCAATAATTGGACAAACAGTTTGAGGTTGTCCTTGAATGACAGCTTTCTCCATTTGTGCGTCAGCCATTTTGCGACTTCTGATGCAAAACAATAATCACCTAATAACGATGGGGAATAATCAGTCTACAATATACAGCTGCTTTGACTGGCAGATAGCCTCTGGAAAAATACTTAATCACTACTTGATTGCACATGTTCAGATGTGGCAGGCAGCATTTGGCATGACTAGTCCAATGTCACATTCAGAGGTAAACAGCCACAATCAACAAAACCACAAATATTTGAAAATTAAATCCGCCTGACGAACATTTGTTGACACAGCGTTGATGTGGTGCCAAAATTTGTTTTATTCGGCAGAGAAGTGTGCACGGTATCCTTAAAAATATCTTGGTGTTGATATGGATGGGGATTGAAATTAATGAGGCTGCACTCGATCACATACCATTCATTTAGACCCACTGTCTAATAGAAATCAGCTGCACTTGACAGTAAATCACAAAAACATGGGGCAAGTTCATGCATTTATAGCTTAAAACGCAGACACAACACCGGTTCAGAGCTTTTAGGTGGTGCTTTTACAACATTATGGGCAAGGCTTTCTTCTCAAATTAGATTTGGGGTAAAAACAGAGCTCCAAAGTGTCACTAAAGCTTCCATTATGCTGTGGATTTTAGTGACAGATTTATAGGCAGGTGCTTTTGGCCTCTTTATCTTCTTGTGGAGGATTCAATTAGATAAGTGATCTGTCAGCTTTGCTTGAGTTTCACACCAAATCACTCAGAAATATTACAGGAGTGTGCCCCAGACTCAAGTCATTTTTCTAGCTTTAGTCTTTATATCTGCATACTTTTATACAATAAAACAACTGTATGTCTAGAGAAAGAGGGCATCCACATTTTCTTTCATTTTAAATCCTCTCTGTCTCAATTTTCTAGTTTTGCGCTGAAAGAAGTTTGTAAAAGATTGTTATGCCATTATTTGTTAAACATGAATGAATTGTTATTGCAGCATCTTACTGATGGAGCCAGTCTGCATGCTAATATGTATATATGACCATGCCTTATGCACTCCTGCGGTGCAGAGAAAATTAATGAGCTGGTATTTAGGTAAACAGCCTGAATGATACACAAGTGCTTTGTACTCACCAAGAGGACAATGACAAGTGTAGTCATTTATCAGATCCACGCAGAATCCACCGTTCAGACAAGGCTGCGACCAACAATCATTTACATTCTCGGAACAATTCCTCCCTGTAGTATAAGAGGCAAACAAACAAGTCTGATGTTATTGGGCCACTGCTAAATACATTCTCTCAAACCAAAAACATGTCATTGTCAATGATAGGCTTATAAATAAACATTACTTCATTCAAACTCCAAACATTGGGAGTTTAAAATAGAATGCTACTAAGCACATCTTCTGACAGGATGCAAAAACATGACATTAGATTTGCTTGCCTGAGTGGTTATTTATTGATCTTGCTGAGCATGAATGCTTACATGTATGAATGAAGCTTCAATTTAAGAATATTCCCTCAAGCCTAGGGTTTGATGTAGAATTAGGATTTTACTGAGAAATGTAAAGCCCTGCCAGGTCTGGCCTGTGGCGATATTTCAGACATCTCCTGGTTTTCTGAGAGTGCTACTCTCATTGCCCCTGAGGTTACACCTCACTTTATATAGTTCATAAACAGGGACCTACTGGTATAGCAAGTCACCTTCATTTCCAAGACTGTGAACTTAAGTTTAAAATGAATTCACTAACACTACTATATTTAATCATATATACAACAAAGTTTTAAAATAATAAATTACTTCCAAAAAGTACAGGTTAAAGAGCACTCTACAGTGGAATCAGTGTACAGACAGACAAGTGCAGAGCTGGCAGTGGGAAAATGATACACTTGAAAACTACAGGGTTCAATCTTTCTAACGAGCTCTCCCTTGTCCCTTGTCCAGGGAGCTGTGCAACATTGCAGTAAAAATATTCAGATTTAAATATAAATAAAAGTAGACTTTTCCATCTCCAAAATGTCTCCAAAATGCCCTGGACAACTGCAACATGCCTCCACAACCTCCATTACCTTCACAGCAACCTATAAATGAACATGTTCTTACATAATAATGTTTTAATTGATGTAACTGTACAGCAATAGCAAGCAAACCTCCAAATAATCTTAGTAAAGTAAGTATAATAAAGTAATTAAAATAAGTATTTGGAGTGCTTCGTGTATCTATGACTCTACCATATAAAATATTCTAGAATTAAGGCCATCGGATTTGAAATAGAAAAAAAGGAAATGCCACACAATCCAATAGGCTGCGTTGCTATTGCAGGCCCTAGTTATAAATAGCTTCCACAGATCAGATCACGTACCCTGAAACCCAGGGGGACAGTGACACCGATAATCACTGATTAGGTCGACGCAGGTGGCTCCAGTGGCACACGGTGAGCTGCGGCACTCGTCTGTCTCTAGCTCACACAGCGGACCTTCATATCCACGCACACAGCGACAGGTGAAGTCAGAACGGCCATCCACACAAACGCCGTGTTCAGAGCAGCCATGGCCAACACACAAATCAATGTCTTCTTCACAGTAGCGGCCCGTGTATCCTTTGGGACAGAGGCATCTGGCAACAGTTTAAACAGAATTACTTATTATAGTACTGGAATTCTTTCAACCCTTAAGGAAAGGAACAGTAAATGTCACGGCTTCTCCAATCATTCACAGGGAGCTGCTCGAATAGCCTGAGGACAATCATGAATTCAACACTTACCTATAGCCATCAATCTCATCCACACAAGTGCCTCCATTCTGACACCAGTGTTGAACACAGTCATTGACATTTATGCGGCAGTTCTGACCGGACCAGCCAGGTGTGCACACGCATGTGTAGCTGTGGGCATCGTTCAACACACAGCGCCCTCCATTGGCACATGGCTGCAAGTAAATATAGTACATTATATAGTACTTATCTATACAAAAAACTGCATAATATCATTTACAAAATATTACATTATGCTTATGTGATGATTTGTGAGTTGTGTATTCTTAATTCTGTAACTATAAGTGTCCGATGACGATTTTTTGAGGTTGTGGTTGGTTAATACCGATATCTTTGACCGATAATGAAGGCCGATTAAAAAAAAAAAATGCTTCTACAGTGTAAAATGTGTCAGTGTTGAACGGTGACAGCAAGGGGCTTTATTAGGGTTCATTTTTTTCTCATAGTATTATTATAATTTTTGTAATCATTCCAATTTGTAGCCCTATTGCATATTGCAGTAGTTGCACCACATTATTACAGGCCTATATTTATAAATAAGTTATGTTTCTGATTCTGACCATGAGCCTGGCTTCACCTGGGATTCCCCAGGCACTGCACTGCGGTCGCCCACTGCTCCTGATGGATTGCCCCAGTGGCATCGAAGGATGGGTCAAATGCAGAGGACAAATTTCCCTACGGGGACAATAAAGTTCACCTTAACCTTAACAGCTGCCCAGGGGTAAACCCATCCAACTACTGACCAGGCCCTACCCTGCTTAGCTTCAGAGATCTGACGGGATCGGGCATAGCAAAGGCAGTACATTAAGGCTCACATAAGAATTTTACATTAAAACTTTTTTATATAATTAACTTCACAATTCCAAGCTCCTTACAAAACGACAGCAACACAGCAATTATTATAATTTGGTCTGTATATGTTTCTAAAGGCCTTTCGGTTCTAATGTACAGTATTATGTAGAATGTGTAGTCCTGCGGTCGTATATCTGCGGTCCTGAATCTGCAGCGGCTCTGGTCTGCAGGTTTACCACTGCCTCTAGTATCTATATTAGAAGCAATTTTGTTAGTACACAACTTTTTGATAGATACAGACCTAGGAAAACTTAAAAAAAAGAATTTTAAGCATTTTGTCAAACTATGCCAACTGTATAACCAATGAGTGCCAATTGGAACCAAAGAGTGAGCAACAATGTCAACAGCAGTGCATCTTATTTTTCTTTTCTTGCAGATGTATTGATATATGTTTTGTTTTCTTGTGGATGTTCTGAGGTGCTTGGTGACACATAAAGTATTATAGAAATTATATAATTCTTTGAGCGTGCAATTTTTTCTTACGTTGACAACATTAAAGGTGCCAAAAATGATACCACAAACCACTTCTATTACAGGCATCTGTGCGTACGGTAGATCATCTTACGCCTATCAGTCCATGCATTATTCTCCTTTTGCTCCAGATTTTGCCCTTGCCGTAGCACAAAGCTACACGACACACAATTATAACTCCTGCATGGTGTTTTCCAATAAGCTCTAGCTACACGTGGGATCAACCAGAGATCAGAAAATGTATGCGCTGTATGCTCAGAGCGGGAGAAACAAAAGGGCAGAGGAAGGAGTGGGCTCGTGGGGAAGGCGTATAATGCAGACATCATGGCATTTTTGTACAGCAGCCAATGCAAGGCTTTCTGCACAGTGAGCCTTCATCTCCATCTGTCATCTTGCAGGAGCGTCTATGTTCTGCTGCGCTGGCTGCTTTTTACTCAATGCATGGGGTCAATTCATCCACGCATAAAGCAATCCAGATCTGCGCCAGCACTCATCCATGTCAGGTGGCATAGGTCCTTTCAATCTTCTAAATTTGTCGCTTGTTTGGGGCCAAAGCAAATGCACTATTCCAGATTTTGTTTTGTTTTTTCTACACCAAGCTGCTTATAGTTGTAGAAAGATTGGCAACCGCATTCAGCAAAACTGATAGCAAAAACTGATAAGACTGAAAAATCCAATGCATGCTTGTGTGAAAAGATAAACACGGCCCTTCCCTGTGTTTTTACATCCTGACCGAGGCTGGCGCATGCTGCGTGTTCTCTCCTTCTTCGGTGAACTGGTTAATTGGAGGCACACTTCATGAGCAAAGTAACATATTGCAGACTGATGGTGCCAGATGATTGCCATGCTGTTGATCATCACTCGCATCAATATTGCAGTACATTTAAGTAAGTTTTATGAGTAATATATTTTTGGCATATTTAAATATAAAAATAACAGATTTCCATGGTGAAAATATAACTACCGTATTTTCTGGACTATAAGTCTTCCGGACAAGATGGTTAATCTGATGTGTGTGCGTGTGTGTGTATGATATGACAAGATGGAAGTAGTATAATAGAGGAGAGGAACATGACTTAGCTAATTGGGATTCGAAAATAAGGAAAGGAAAACAATAATGATATACTGTACATCTATAGGTTGCCGTCGCCGAT
>OMNZ01129891.1:0-28888 GCA_900303255.1 Lesueurigobius sanzi | reverse complement strand
GGTTTACCAAAAAGGGGGTGTTTACCTTTTCGTTGCTCCTTTCTATATCTTCACTCCTCGTGTGAGAGTTCACGTATTACTGCGCCTTACAATATAGTACCCCTTTTTTGTCAGCTTAGAAAATCGACATGTTTAATTTTGTGTAACTCGTGTAACTACTCACAGAAACAAATTTAAATAGGGAAAACGTGGAAGAGCTTGGTGGCTTCTAACTTCACCCCCCGTTTTTCCCCATAGGAATACGGTAGCAGAGGCTAATGCTAACAACATCTTAAGTCTATTTACATTTCTGAGAGCACACACAAAGACTAGACAGGTACGCATCAACTCGTCTAAGCTCAGGTAAGAATATTATCTCAGTGTGGAAAATAGTGGCATATGATTTACTTATTCACGGGACATTACATCTGGTCGAGACATTTCATTCGTGTGTGACTTATTTTTGATCATTCTTGATGTCTGATATTGATTTGTTTTTGTCCATACCGACCTTTGAGATGACTTCTCTTATGATATTGGGCGTTACAAAAATAAATTGATTGATTGATTGATTGATATGACATTACAGTACGTAGTAAACAAAAAGGTGCAGGTAGGGTATTCGGTGTAATACTGCCAGTGGCATATCAATATACAAATCACAACAATAAATTTGCAGTGACTCCAGAAAGAAAACATAGTTAAAGTCTGAGACCTGTTGTGCAAATAAATGTACATTTCCCACACAATAAAACAGATCTCGTTTGAGCAGCACCGAGTTATGATGGAGTAGTGTGTTTTTTCAGGGCAGAGCCTGAGATTAAATTGCCCTTTCTATGCGCCACGACTCAGAATTCCAAAGCAAGAATCCCAAGATGGCAGGACATGATGAATTCTATCAACTACTAAGACCTGCCACGGTAGGAGACGGAGAGACAATTTTCCATTACTGGAGTGGTGACAGATTTGAGCTTTGAACAGAAGGGGAAAAACATGTTCTTGTAATGCTCTGTAAGGTCTTATCTGACTGACAGGTGAGAGCCAGGACCTAAGACAAGATAGGGAGGATGCTATAGGCTGAGGACACAGTGCGCTGTAGGGAGGAAATTCATACTGACTTGTTTTTTAGACAAAGAAACAATGTAATTTCATCTTCCCTTACTGAAAATGTTACTTTGTTTTATGTCCTTCAAATGGTTTGACTTTACATTGTGACAATTCAACCCTGTCGAGGTTGAGCTTTATGACACACTGATTAAAAGTAGAAAAAAATATATTTGTTTTAATTGGTTGTTTTCCAGATGCTTCATCACATGACAGTAATCGTTTTGAGCTAGCAGAGAATTAGTTAACAAGGCTTCTACAACTGAGCAGCACCTGTAGTTTAAAAGGTGGAAGAAACATTCATTGAAGTTTCAAATTGCATGAATGCAAATTGATTGTAATGTTTCATTTTCTGTTACAATGAGTGTGAAATCTGTGATGTACATGCAGTAATAAACAAACAATAACCAAATAAAGGAAGCTGAATTAAAATCATTGCTGCACAATAGTAAATTAACTATTCCCCTCTTCGAGCCACCACCTTATCGTGGTGGAGGGGTTTGAGCACGCAAATGAACCTAGGAGCTCTGTTGTCTGGAGCATTATGCCCCTGTAGGGTCTCCCAGGGCAAACAGGTCCTAGGTGATGGATCAGACAAAGAGCGGATCAGAGGCCCCTTATGATGAGAGACCAACACCCGGAGTGTCGCGGGCCGTCCTCGACATCCGCCATGACCCAGCAACGGATAAGTGGAAGAAGATGGATGGATGGATGTAATTTTTCTCACATTATTTCAATATGCACATGTATAAATAAGATGCTGAATACATTTTCCTTTTAAAATAAAGTAACTTTTTGTGTTAAAATAATCCTATTAGTCTTGATAAAAGTTACATAGTTCCGTCATTATGACACTTTGTATATCTGAATTACACACTGAAAGTTTGAACTTTAAAAACACACAGTCTGACAGAAGGTGAAAGGTCAGAGTGTGTTTTAAAGCAGTGAGTCAGTGTTGTGCTTGTCACAGCAGATGTGTCAGAATCACATTGGTCTGATGCTAGAGTCTGGCTCACTCTGCTCCCTGTTGACCTCAATGTACATGTGATCAATGTACACCTGACATGTATTGGACTGGATCACAATATGCAAAATTGGTATTTTCAAGAACTATTTAGAAGCGGATCAAATTGCAGAATTAAAATGATGTTACTGGCAATTCAAAAAGTGACATATTCTGTAGTGTAATCTTGTGAGAAAAATGGATTTATTGAGATTCAAACAATTTATTCCTTATTGAATTTCTAATTATGCATTTGATAGGTCCACTGCAATATTTATAATTTTAGTAGTATCTTAGTAGTAGTTTGTCCAGTATCTGTATACTGTATGCCAGGGGTTGGCAATCCGGCCCTCTGTCATGGAACTTTTGGCCCTCGTGATAATTTTCACAAACATTCTTATACATACACTGAAAATGACTTGTCTCAGATAAGAAAATGCTTTAAAGTGCCTGAAGTGAAAGGATTTTAAGTCTTGCCATGGACATTTTTGTCTGCATTTAAGTTTTTGCTTTTTTACATTTTAAGTGTACCAGTGTTTCAAGTTAAATGAATACAAACCCACTCAAAATCAACATAAATTCTATAAATTCAAGCACCTTTAAGCCATTTATCTTATTTAAGACGGTCATTTTTTCTACTGTAGAACATCCTTGCACATAGATTTAGATTTTAGATTTTAAATAGAAATTCTGAAAATGTGTAAAAAGTAGTGGGGTACTTTACTTTGGGCCAGGATTGGGAGGTTTGGCCCCTGGTCCTTTGACGAGGAGGACAATCGGCTCATCATCAGGACAACTTACCTACTATGGCTGTATAGGCTTTTACTGCACTTCTACTAAAATACTAAACCGCATGTTGTGCATAAATTGACAATAAAGTTGAATGATCTATTACAAACGATATTTTCATCCTTAATATGTGATAATGAAAGTATATTAAAACGTGTGCTTCGATCGAATACTCACAACAAGCATTTATTTGCCGACTTAATTGCCATGGGATTTTAAAATGAATACATGCTTTCCTTTTCAATCTGTGGGTACTGAATCTCGCTTCCACCAAACCTCCTGCTGACTTTATCTTGACACTGACCAATAGAAAGTTAGAGAGTCAAATTTGAGGGGAAGTATTTATTCTCACCTGTGAAGCCAGGGGTGCACTTGCAGACGACCTGAGGAGGAGATGACGGCTGATTTGTTGTGATGCATGTGGCACCGTTCACACAGCGGTTTGCATTTATCAGACAAGCATCTGCTGCGTATTGACAAAACTCTCCAGACCATCCCGGGGCACAGACGCACTGCAGGGAAACAATGCAAGGTGACGATAACAACTTTGAACTAAACTTTCAACTGTATTTTTTTAATTTTTTCTTATTGCTGGTAACATATTGGCAGATCATTTAAAGCAGTGGTGCCCAAAGTTGGTCCCGGGATTTCTTTTGGGATTTTTTTTACTTGTTAAGTCACAATTGCTTAAGATAAGGTGAAACATTCTTAAATCCAATCCAATCTTAAAACTAAGGACACCAAAACAGCACGTCCTACTCAATAGCACAGTTATTAAAGGATATTTAATCATAGCTCTGGTTGAATTTGATCCTTCTTCTTGATTAAACAGTATTACATTTGGCCCCTTGCTCGCTAACACTTTTCCACTTTGACCCTCCATGTAAAACACTTTGGGCACCCCTGATTTAAAGCAACAGAGCGGAAGTGTTGTCCCAAATAAATCATGAATTCAAGTTACTTTGACTGACAGCATTATACTACGCATTGAGTGGCGGCCCTCTTCAGATATCACACTTTTGTTTAAGGGGATGCTACTGAGTTACAGAGGCACGTTAAATGAGAGCACAAAGTAATTTACGACATTTTTACACTTGGAGCATATTCATCATCACTGCTTGCGCTAAAATGATTCACTATTTGCCAAATAGTTTGTCATTAGTACCGGAATTAGACAGTTTGCTAGCGCTTGTGGCCTCTAGAGATGCTAAATCTGAAAGGTTGCGCTGTGTTTCTCCCTGGACTCTCGACACACCAAGCAGAATATTCCTACTATCACAATAATAAGCACAATGGTTTACACTTGTATTGCGCTTTTCAAGTCTATTTACCAAGTTTCTCAAAGCGCTACACTGTAGACATTTTTCATTTACGCCATACTCAGTGGTGGCGGTGGTGAATTTATTTTTTGACAGATTGGGGTGGGGTTCAATAAGTTCTTCTTCTCCCCAACCCATTTCGAGCATCAATGTATAGGTGACTATAAGTGACTATACTGCATTGACAATTTCAAGTCAATTTTGTACAGATATTTTGCTGTATCTTTTTCTCAAAATAAATAAATACATCTTCATTTAATAATAAAATAATAAACTAGAAAGTAAAAATGCAGCATTTGCAGCAAAACCCTCTTTTGATTAAGTCTGATCCTTGATGGATGTCAATTTATCTTATCCTACTAAAAGATTATATCAGATTAAGCGTGGTCTCTAAGGTCTAATGAAACACAACAGAGCATAATTAGAAGCTACGCTGCAATGCGCTTCAAGAATAAAATGATCCAAATTGTAAAATGGCATGTTTGTGAGAAAAGAAGAAAGCATGATGACATCTTCATAGTTTTCAGTGACTTTTTGGAAAGTTTTTGTGCGACAAACTCATTTCAGCAGACTTAAGAATCAATTATGGTACGCAGAGTCAAAATACTTTGTGAACTTATAACTATATGCATGTCTCACTCAACTTCTCAGTGGTTTGCGCAAATGCAATATGACAATGTAATGGCAAATACAAGGAAAGTGTTGATTTGGTAAAGGTTAAAAGAAACCCAATTTGTGTTGTTTGTTTCCTTGGCAGCATCATAGGTGGCTGCGCCGGTCATATTTTGTCTGGCCCTAACTATTTCATTAAGGCTCAAACATTGAATTACTTACCTGATATGAACCAATTACACCCAAGCACAATCCCTCATTTAGGCAGCTGATATTGAGCAGCCTGCAGTAGTCAATTATTTCTTCACAATTCTTCCCGGAAAATCCACTCAGACATCTGTTGAGAGGAAAAGACAGTGTCGTCAAAATTAATTCACCCCGGGCCAGCCGACCTAACAAGCCATTTTGATTTGTTTACGAGATAAACCGGGACATAATGTTGTTTTCTTTATGACCTCTTTGGGAAGTCGGACCACGTGTGCCCATTACGGTCTGACCTCAGCTGCCAAATTGATAGTTACAGAGCGGCGGTAATTGTTGTTTATGGAGAACGCGTGTCTGGCTTACTGTAAAGACTTACTCAATTTAAATTGTTCTTTACAGTAAATAGGAGGAACCTGACTTTTCCCTTTTTACATTTTAGAAACTTCACCGAGGTAGTAGGATTAGTAGTAGTACCTTTATCACACAACACTAAAGACTGTACATTTTCAGGGGTAAACAATTGAGAATCAACCAAGAAAAACTCAAATTTGTTGGTTTAATCACATAACCAAAATAATAGGTATTAAAAAATATACTTTATATATGTTGACTGAGATTTTTGGATGTGCTTGTTGATTCTAATATTTAAGCGCAGGAGTTAGTTGAAGCAGGAAGTGCGGCGTGTCAGTGTGTGATAAGAATCAGGCATCAAAGGCACACTTTGATCTGCCCTGAGCCTGTAGCATTTGAGGTTTTCTGACAGCAACTGGTTAAAGCTAATGCACAGGGTGTACAGTATATAAAAATATCCTTAAATTTGTGTGTTGCAAAGAATCTAAGGCCTTGTCCACACGTAGCAGGGTATCTCATAAGACGATGGTGTTTTTCTATGATTTGGCCTGTCGTCCACATTAAACCGGAGGTTTCTGCCATTAAAAACAAGGTTTTCTAAAAACTCAGACCAAGGTGAAGATTTGTGAAAACTCCGTTTATGCGTTTGTGTGTGGTCATGAGCAACCGGGGTTTTAGGGCTAAACGTCACTGCCTGCGCCAAAATATGCTCCGGTCACGTGACGTCAGTGTTTACATTCAGAGCAGAGGCAGCATGGACGCCCTCAAACTGTGTTTGTTTTAACGATAGTTCAAGCACTTTTTGCTTCCCGGAGGAACGGCGTGAGAATTGTCGAATGTCACGATCCTCGCTCCTGTCGTTGTCGGAGATGCTACGCACATCGAGGGGTAGTCTACCATAACCGGCGATCACCGGTCAGTGTGGTGGAAAAGTAGCTCTAACGCTGTGCTGCTTATCTGACGAGGTAAGTGTTGACAAGAGATGGAAGTTTACTCTAATGGGATAGAATCTGGGGAACTACCGCAGTCTATCAGTTTGGCTAATGAATGGGCATTAAAACGCACTTGTGCGGTTAAGTATGGATGGCTTTTCTTTTTTAAACGAGGTTGTGTGGACTCACACTTTTTTGTACACGGTTTGAGGAGGATCTTCGGTTTTACAAAAATCCTGCTACGTGTGGACAAGGCCTTAGTTTATCAAATAAAACTAACCAGCTCTTGGCTTTTCAGCTTCGATTGCACATCTCTACAAAGCTGGAAAACACTTCTCACTGCCAATTTGAGAATCTTGAGGCAAATTAAATTGTACATCATCGACTTATAAGCATAAATCAAAGCTGAATGTGAGGTATAAAATTACCTCTAAGCAGTCAAAAACTGGAGACACCAAACACAAACTGCACTGATTCCTATCAGATATACTGCAATGTATTGATGTGCACAGGTTTTGTTGGTAAAGAGCTGGGTAACAGTTAATTGTATTCAAAACATATTATATTTTTCAATCATTTCTATGTTTTCTAGAAAATGTTTTTTTTTTACCCGCAGATGTAGTCCCTTCCCTTGGACACACAGGTGGCATTGTTGAGACACGGTGAAGGGCTGCAGGGTGTGAGCCGGCTGAGGCTGCACTGAGGAGTCTGCAGACAAGAGCAAAGAAAAACAGGTCACAAATAACATAAAACATACTATCTTTGAGTAACTATAACAGAATAGCTTTGTCCCTCATCTTATGTAATTGATATGATGAACCTACTGTAACCACAGGTGTTTTATTGTCCTCTTTATTGTCCATTCAACCCATTACTCAATGTCACTCAGCCAACCTGTGGGTGACCGCAGTGCAGTGCCCAGGGACCCATATCGTCATCTTGAGCTGGGCTTGGTTTGAACTAATGAGCTCAAAGCTTCTGACGATGTCATGTGATGTGACTGCCTTGTATATTTCGACATATATAGTACCAGGGTTTATACAGGTAGCAGCAAGTCCAAATGAATGCTTTTTAATGCCGTTTTAATGCCCAAATACTACATTTTTAATGCCACAAACCCCATAAATTGGTGCGGATTTAGTATTAATTTCCATGTTCAATGGAAAATTTGCTACAATGAGAACTTTTCAACAGAAATGCTGTGTAATTTCAGCCAATAATGCAGTGTAGGCAAATTTTTTGTATTTTTGATGAGCTTTTGCAGTAATATTAGTTGAGCGATGTCATTATTTTACAAGAACTTTTGATTTAATGCCGTTTGATTTTCATTTCATGTATTTATTTCAGGCAAAAAAAAAACAGCAACAACAAAACACAGTGTAAGTTGACAAAAAAAAATCTAATTAATGTCTTATTGTGTCGTCTTATGAGCGAAAGGTCGGGGTTTGAATCCCGGCTCCTGCAAGTGCAGACTGTCATTGTGTCCTTGGGCAAAACATGTCATGTACAAATGAATGTAGTGTATGAGTGACCGGTTGGTGGTGATGGTAGGAGAGGCCGATGGCATAGATTGGCAGCTTTGTTTCCGTCACTGTACCCCAGGGCAGCTGTGGCTACAATAGTAGCTGACCACCACCAAGTATTGGATGAATGTATAATGACTACAGTGTAGCGCTTTGAGAAACGTGTGACACAGGCTTGTGAAGCGCAATAAACATGTAAGTCATTGTTCCTTTATTATTATTATAATTATTATTATTATTATTATTAGTGACTGTAATTAGCTGACAGTGCTCTATATTACTTTGAGAATAATGTAATCAAAAATATTTTTAATTAGGTGTCAGTTATATTAAGACACATTTTCTGTCAATATAATAATTGTTTTATTGTTATGAAGATGCAAACATTCAATCTATTGAACTAACCCAAAGGTACTGAGTAATTAATCAGTAATTAAGCTGATACTTTTATTATGATTTAGGAAAAATGGCTGCTGTACTTTCATATGTGCATTTGCATTATAGTTTAATGGTGCACAATTTTGATGAAGAATATGCTGCTTGGAGATGCAAAGGTCAACATTAGGCAATTAGACCATTATTGTATTTCCCCATGTGAAGCCTCTTGAATGCCACAGCTTTTGTAAAATGTATGACCACAATAACATTTGCAGTGAAAGGTGAAAATTGCACCAGGCGCCCTATTACCGGAAGCTTTTGAAGAGCCCCATATCAAACTCGCACTTAAATATGCACTGGGTCGTTCAGTCAAAACCTCAGCAACCACTCTCTTCCTCCACTCAACTTCAGGAGGAAATATTAATTGCTCTTGCAGCCTTCAAATTGAACCCATTTGATCTTGTTTCAAAACGCAACGTTAATTTCTACACATGCCAGTGCTTGTTTATGACCCGTTGAGATAAAGTAAATATATTAAGTCCTCACTTGCTCTCCTTCGGTGCACAGTTCTTTCTGACGACATGTTGAAGACGTGCAGTTGGGGGCGACCTGGGACTGACAGCGGACCCCGCTGAACCTCTCTGGACACAGGCACACGAGTCCACCGGGCCCCTCCACACACGTGCCGCCGTTACTGCAGGGATCTGGGTCACATTGGTGTTCCCTTTGCTGACAAGGTGGGCCTGCCAACAGACAAGAATATAATAACACACCTGCAGAAAGCTGAAATACGCAATATTGACAAAGATGCGCTGATCTGATGCTTTTTATTACTGGATTACTTGGTTTGAGGGACATCATATCATTCTAAACAGCCTATACTGTTTTGACCTGGTTTCTGGTTAGTTTCTCTGCAATAACTATATTTTCACAAGATCCAAAAACTGCCATAAAGTTAATCTTTTATCCTTTTTATAGCAAATTTGTGGACCTAATCATAAAAAAACTTTAATCTTTAAAAACATCCATAGAGTTAAAAAGCCCCTATGCTCTCCATCTGACATTATGACATCACATTGTAAATGCAACCTTAACTGTGAGCTTTTACTTCTAATTTGTTTGCTATATTAATATTTGATTTTGATTTACTAGATATATTTTCTTGCTTTCTTGTTTTTTTTATTCATCGTACATAAGAGACATTTATTCTATTATTATTACCGGTTTATTAGACTAAATGTATCTTCTTCTTGGTGATGGCACATTTCCTAACTCTTCAGTGTTCTCTATCCATTGTGAGATGATCAAGGCAAGACACTGCAGGTGAATAGGGGAAAAATGCAATTTGAGTGATATCAATACAAACCTTTTGGTGTATATTACCAACATAAATATGAGAAAAAAGTGAGTTGCATCATTTGAGATTTTCATATAAAAATTGGGAATTTTATGCATAAAATGCTTGATTTTTAAAGTTTAAAACTCAATAAATCAGGCTAGGAATTGAATACTGAAAAATCCCTCTGAACAAGCCTTCAAAATATTGCTAAGTACAAAAGTCAGGGTTTATACAGGTAGCGGCAAGTCAAATTTAATGCTTTTTCAATTTCAATGCTCAAATACTAAATTTAATCGGTGCGTTTTTGATGTTCATTTCCATATTCAACAGAAAATTTTATACAATTGACAACTTTTGACCAGAAATACTGTATGATTTCTACCAAAACTCCAGTCTTGACCCTGATTTTTGTATATTTGACGAACTTCCACTGTTGTTGAACAATTTCATTATTTTCCAAGAACTTTTGATTTAATGCCAGTTTGAATTATATTTAATGCTTTTTAATGACATTTAAGGCCTTATTTTTGGCACAATTCATTTAAAAGGACTCTATGGAGTTTGATCATTTTCATACTCGTTACTGCCACCTCTGGCCGTCCGCGTAACTGCAGTCTCCATGTTAAGCTGGTGAATGACTGCTGCCTTGCCCGAACACGCAACTTTTAGAGTGACGGTGCAGGCTTATAGTTGAGTGGGATAGATGTGGGCTCACAGTACAGCGTGGGACATTGCAGGAGCATGTAGGGGGTGGAAAATAATTATATTATTTTTTCAATTTTAACTTCCGTAGAGTCCCTTTAATGACTATTTGCCCCGTGGATACCCTGAAGAGTGAAACATTACGTGTCTTCCATATCTGTAGGAGCTACTAAAGTGAAAATGCATTTTGAGACAACACCTGATAATAAGGCTGACTGACAGCCAAAAGTCACATGACTAATAATGGTCTATAGTTCCAGTGCGACTCATATATCGTTTTTTTTCTTCTTCGTTATGCATTTTTTGGCTGGTACGACTATCTCCGGAGCGACTTAGTCCAGAAAATACGGTACATTTAAATGATTTGTTACTCGTTTGTTTAGGCTTGAGCTGGTATCCTTATCTCTGCATTAACAAGGCCTTGATTTATCAGTATGTTTTCTCCTATAAGCAGATAAGATACGAACAAGGAATTGTATTGCAGTGAAACGTTGACAAGTGGAGGCCTTCCCCCCTTGGTACTTATTTAATATGCTTAGAACTATTTAAATCTAAGTGGCTAATAGGAAAAGCTAACAGGGGACGAGTTGGAAATTACATCAAAGCAATTCAAAGCGAGTTAATGTCTAGAAAGACGTCAGTGATGTGATTTATAATTCACTGAGGAAGCCTAGATTGACATGTTTAATCATTTTAGATGTGGGAGTGGCGCAGAGCCTTGCCTTCTCTCCCTGTGTACACGCCAAACAAATCTCCTCATAACCATGTAAAATGAACTATAAACAGTGTCGGAGCCGAGCTGTCAAGATTTTATCTCACCCTCTGAGTGATGACAGGGAGAAATTGACTACTGCAGAAACCAGCGTGTAAAAGCAAACCAACAAAACCAATATGAAAACTGTTATTTTCTTTGAGATTTTAACCAGATACAAGGAAACTATCTTCACATCTACTCAAAGGACAGCAAGTGTAGCCCAGGAGCATCCAATCAGAAAATCCAAATCAATAAGAGCCAACAATCTCGCTATCAGCATATACAAACATGTACAGTTTTTTACTAGACAATAAAATATTACACAGAAATAAAGAATGAATTACATGGACTTGTAATTTAGAGAAAGAAATAAAATATGCCTTATATGAAGCCATTAACCTTGTAGTTATAACTCCACTGAGCCACTGTCAACAAAAAGCAACAGCTAAACCTGAAACAGGGTGCGTGTCTTTCACAAAGACACACCGTGAATAATTGGGTTCACATGTGGCAGAAACAAAGATGGTGCTCACAGGGAGGTTTAAACAAAGCTCTGGGAGTGTGCCCTCCAACAGCTCAGTCCTTGAGACAGAGAATGGCTGCGTCTCTGGCTGTTGTGCTTCACACTGTGTGTTTATATGAATGTTTGTGCACCGGCGGATCCTTCGGTGCTGGCATCCACTGATGTCAGGGACACATGGCATGAAATATAAATGAAGTCATGGTTAAGCATCGTAATGAGGCTTGGCAGACTTCCATGCTTTTATAGTATTAATAATAATAATAATAATGCATTGGTTTTAGCACTTTTCTGGACACTCAATTGGACGTTTACGCAGCATTATTCATTCACTCCTTTCGACCACCACGACACATTTACTCTCTCACTACATTCGCACAGACAAGGTGGGTGAAGTGTCTTGCCCAAGGACACATCGACCATGTGCACATGCAGGAGGAGCCGGAATTCAAACCCCCGACCTCTCGATCATATACGACCCGCTCTACCACCTGCGCCACCATCGCCCCAATTAACACAACTGCACCTCCCTCACCTACTACTGCTACAAGGTATTTATCGATTTATTTATCGATTCAGCTTTGTTACATGGCTATTTTTATGGCTCAGTTATTTATATGTATTTTATTTATTCATATCCTTCATTTAGTCGTCGCCACAATGCTGGCTTCAGAGTGCTTAAAGTTTCACTTAAAGGGACGGGAAATGTAGAAATTGAAATGGTAATCAACAATAATACAAAATTTAATTAAACTAGTTTGTCACTGTTTTTTTGTTAATGTATATTGTACATAATTGCCATGGACTTAACAAAAATAATGATCCATAACATTAACATTTACATTTTGTATTATGTTGTTCAGAAGCCCCTTGTGATGAGACCTTCAAGGACAGTTACGTCACCCAGAGGTGAAGGAGAGTCACGAGGCCGTCCTTTCGTGGACCCACCACCTGCAGGTGGAGCCATAAGGGACTGGTGCAGAGCTTGAATTTCTGCACCTGCGACCTGGCAACGGAGAGGCAGAAGAAGAGGGATTTTTTTTACTACAATTAAAGGCACTATACCTGACTTAATAAATTGATACTTGCGGTCCAAGCACATTCCTAACTTTCCTTACACATTTCCTAAATCCTTTTTCTTCTTAGAGATGAGTTTATAAGCACAGGGCCGCTGCTAGCCATTTTGGTGCCCTAAGAATGCCCCCCCCCCCAAAAAAAAATTATATTATTATAGTTATAATAGAAAATACACAACAATAATTGTAGAAATTAGTCTAATTACATGGTTTCAGATGCAATAATTTAATTATTTCTTTGTTTTAATTTAATAGTTAATGCCCCCCAGAACCTGAGTTTCTCTGCGCCGCCCCTGCATCAAAGCCGCGCTCCGCTCAGCTCACTCCACATTCGCTTCCCTCTTTCTGCTCGTCTCTCACTCCGCGCGATGAGCACAGGCTTCAGAGAACACTACAGCCTTCAGAGAATGCAACACAGGTGTTCTCAGAGTCTGAACTCCTGTTTTCTAATAAACTGATTACGTTATGTCTGTTGTATGAACGGGGAAACGTGCCGCGCAGACATCACTCTAAGCTCCGTGTGTTTATCATTGGCCGCATTGACAGAAACTTCTGTAACACTTCCTCGTCGTTCTCATTGTGTTAAAAGGCCGTTTTGTCAATTGTATTAAAAACAACAGTGCAAATATTGTGCAAAGTCATCGAATCAGTCATCAATGTGGTGCCCTCGGAGCACATGGTGCCCTACGCACAGCGCGTTACCAGCGTATAGGAAGCACATTAAGCACATAAGCACATCAGCACATTTCACAACTGGCAGGGTCACTTTTTTGGTTCATAGTCATAGAAACACTAGAAAACTAGCCTGCAAACCATGAAATTGACAATAAATGCTTTATATTTAGATGCACAGTATCATTTCCACAAATGTTTAAGTTTAAAGGAGGAAAAAACTAATTTTATTCCACTACTAGGACAAAAATCAAGTATAGCCCCTAAGGGGCTATACCTTATTTTTCACTTTTAGATGTACAAATGTGTGTCATGTCTATGAGGGAACATAAGCCTGCTGTGAAACTACGAAACAAAAGAAGTGGAATCATATAGTGCCATACTGCATAGTGACATTGTATGCAAAGGATAATTTTAGCTCAAATCTGCAGCCGGTTCAAGGTGAGTAAAATTTGAAGGTATCCCCAGGAGAGACTTTTGAGTTTTGTGTTCTTCACAAGGGGCCTGCACATTTATCTTACCAGTACATCTTTCTATGCATATTTTTCTTTAATCCCCTGCTGATACAAGCTCCCATGTCCCCAAGGCCTTGGGTAGCCTCCTCTGTGGGCATCAATCTTACTGTGCACGGTACAACTGCAGGGCTGCCTTCCCATGCACTTTATTGTCCGCAAGAAAGTGAGCTTTGTTTTAAAGTTAGGCCTTTACAAACTGTGATATTCTACTAACATTACCTTCATTCTATATTGTAATACACTAAATACACTTGCTATACTACATACTTCGACTTAGACAGACTTTATTGATCCACAAGGGAAATTGCGTAGTCACAGTAGCTCAAGTAGTAATCTTAAAATAAAAATAACAATTTTAAAATAACAATCCTAAAATAAATCCTAAAATACCAACAACAAAATAATAAATGTGAGAACAGAATAAAGAAAGAAATCCGGCTATAGGTGATATATTGCTCACATTATTCTTTTTTATTGAAGCTTATTAAAGTTACTCACTCAAGTAAATACTAATGCCTAAACAAAATGCAAAAGAAATTTACAAAAATATACGAAGACACAATTTTAGTCTAAGAAATTGTGCTACATATTGCATATAAAATACTTCTAAACTATACTTCTACTACTAATACTTATCATGTTTTGATTTAAGAACTTAAATTCATTGATGTGCCTGATCTAAAAATAATACATAACTGTGCTGCAAAGGGAACAGCTACAGGGAGACATTATGCCATGAGCGAATCAGTATATAAGCTAAGGCCAAATGCTCTCAATTATCTGACACCTACTTAGTTGCCAGTAATGCTACAGTCAGACAGTATTATGCCAAGAGAGGAAATTCTTTAATAATAAGCAGTTCTGCGATTCAAGAATAGTACAGCATTTCAACTACCATCAAAGTTTCAAAACAATTAACACCTCACCCTAAATGAAAACCGCCCTCTGACGGTGGCAGCAGCCCACAACAAACACCCTTGGGCCCATCCAGAGGAGAGTCAAATCAAACGAAAATCTCATTTGAAACGTCCCATGAGTTTGGCTCATTATTCTGTGCGCATAGACTTTGGCCTGTGAGGGCAGCCAGCGCAGGAGCAGCCACTAACTTCACTTGATTAATGAGGCGACTGCAGCCGGAGGTACAGGAAACTCCAGCTCCACAGAACTCCCAAGAAGCTGATGGGACAGCAGGACACCAGGACTGTGCCAGACGCCCAGAGCGGCTGCTTACTTCTTGCTATGCCACCAATTAAAGCGCATTAGAAAAAGCAAAAGGACTCAAGCTAGAATATACCGGCTCGGTAATTTGATCATTCTCAGCTAACCCTCTATTACTTCTGTTAATTGCATGCAAAACAACCTGGCTATGACAAAGCTCCAGGCCGTATAACCTTCAAACTATGTCTCTAAGCCTCATGAAGCAGTTAATAAAGATAAATACTGTTGCTGGACATCACAATGACTTTGAAATTGTAAGAGGCAGGTTTCAATTAATCTCTATTCCTCAATGGTTGTGAATGAGTAGAGATTATCCAAGTACCTAAGCACCTATGCGCCTAAAGTTAGAATCCACTCTAGACTCTGTAACGTTTATTACCAACTAAGATAACAACATTTGCTCCTCTTTATTGTTTTAGTAGAAGTATTTTCAGTTATATTGAGTGCACACCAGCTCCAAATAAAACTTAACCTTCAAACTCCATCTCCAAAACAAGACCGTAGATGCAAAAGTTATGACAGTTCACGCATGGTGCCAGGATAAATGGTGCTCCAGCCAAACAATGAATCACTGAGGAGCCACCTGGAGTTTGTCTTGAGAAGGTTCAGCACACCTCGGTTTGTACGGCAGACAGTGATATCGAGGGCAACCGCGAGACTTGCATCTTGTTTGTGTGTCACAGTAATTAACCCAGCTCCAATACCGGAGCAAGTGGAGATTTGTTATCTAATGGCTGAGGAGGCAATGTGTCATTATGAAGCTTCCACACTTTGCACCAGCAGAAATAATGAGCTACAATTTAAACAACAAACAAGACACTAAGAAGGATAATATGAGGGCTGCTGCAATAACATTTAAGATGAGTTTTGGAATTAAGTTATAAATGGATGTCATTCTACAGCTACAATACGTTTTAGGAAGATTCATATTTCTCAGAAATATGCATAAGCTGTTCTGTAAAATGTGAACTTGCATGATCCAGCCAAGAATATGGGGTAAAGTTACTGTCAATAAAGACGTGCATGTTAAAATAAAATGCGTGCATATTAAAAATCATTTTATAAATTCATGATCAAGAAAATACAAACTCAAAAGACATTTCGTAAATTACATATACAAAACTATAAAACTACGTGTGTGATTTCTTACTTGTGAATACGAAAAAAAAAAGTGCTTGCACTTTCTTCTTTGAGAATACGGATTTCAGCAGTCAGCAAACTGTCAATATGACGTCACTGCTCAAAGACATTGACAATCGAGCTCAGTGACATGGATTGAACATGTGCAGATTTGACAAGAGCCACTATGAATCTGAAATGAGTTCAATTAGTATTGATACACAGTCATTATTATTGAAGATGTTGTAACGTTTTGTCAGAATTGTACGAAGTTCCCAAATAAGTTGGTGGTTAGTGACAAGCGTCATGTCAATCCCCGACATTGATTTTGAGCCACGTTGTTGTTGTCCTCCTACTACTCTCTCTCTCTCTCTCTGTCTCTCTCTGTCTCTGTCTCTCTCTCTCTGTCTCTCTCTGTCTCTCTCCTCCTCCCCTTCAATGTTTAGTTTTGCCACAATGAAGTTGATCAAATCTGCACATGTTCAATCCATGTCTCTGAGCTCGATTGTTAATGTCTTTGAGCAGTGAAAAGTTAAATCGTAAAAAATGTAACATATCCTCAAAAATACATTTTTCGCAATAATTCCTCAACTCTTTTCACACACCTACTATTTGGCTGCTTGCTTTTGCTTCTATTGTTTACAAACAAACTTTTAACTACCAATATGATCATCACTTCAAACGCTCTTTATCTTGTCTGTTAGTTGTACTGTATGTACTCTGTATGTCATAAATTGTCTGTCATGCATTGTGTCTTACGTCTTCTTCCACTCCTGTATCTGTCTTGTATAATAAATAAAAAAAACAAAAGAGAAGATTTTTGTGTATCTTGGCCAAAAGATTAAAAGGGTATGTAAACTTATGAGCACAACCGTATGTTACGTAAGATGTCTAGCTACAGAATTAATCATGTAAAAGCCAAAATGTAAAAGTATGTTACGATGTATTTTGTTATTGCTTGGTCGAGATCTCCTCACAAACAAGTGCTGAAAGACTTACCAGACGTTTGTGTACCACAGACGCATCTGAAGGAGCTCGGAGACACTTGAACACACATCCCATTTTCACAAATCCTCTCACAGTTTTCTCTCCCGATAATTTCAGAGCAGTTCACCCCTGAAAACAAAAATGAAGTCAAAAACTCACTAAATGGTTTTGTCATTAAAAACATAAAAGAGATCAGAGATAAAATGTATATATGTACCATATTTTAATTATAAAGAGTATAATTCAAATTGCAATGTTGAATCACATGATGTGGAATTGTTTTGCCATCTACTTCTGTACTGCTACAGCTCCAAAATAATTGAAATGAAATGTGTTGTGCTCACTGCTCACCTGCAAAATGTGGAGGACACAGACATTTATAAGCCCTGTGGTGTGGATCCGTGGTGCCATTGCTCAGACAGACGCCTTTGTTTTCACAGGGGTTATCCAAACACACATCAAACTTCTCACAGAAGCGTCCAAAGTATTGGTGATGGCACCTGCAGTGGTAAGCACTCTCCCACAGCCTTGTTTGACAAATACCATTCCCCGAACAGGGCCTGAGCAGAGGAGATGCCTGGCAAAGGTGAGCTTTAACTGTCACGTTGATTCTTAGACCGAGTTTACAGAGTTGGGCATCTTCATCATGTACGGCTATGAAGTAATGACGACCCGGGACAAGCCACTCGGCCTCAACACTCACACTTTCATTCAGATTAAGGGGGAACAGACTCCGGACTTTTTTCTCTGTAGTTGTACAGCTCTCAAAGCTGGATTCTGACACACCGACAATCTTGACACCGTATAGTTTGAGAGTTTCATCAGCCGACATGAGCAGTGTGTCTCCGTGCTGCAAATGAAGCGGGCATAACTGCGGGTACTTTGCACTGGGAAAAATGTCCGCCCTCTGAGACTCCCAACATTCAGTGAAGCTCCAACAAATGTTTCCTGCCAGGCTCCAATTCATTTGTATTGTGTGTTGCTTTGGATGCCATTCAGAAGAGACCTGCCTGCTGCAGACTGTCTGACAGTGGTGCACATGGATAAAGCAGAGTACAAAGGTAGTCAGGACTCCAATTACACCAAACAATAGGGTCCCCATGTCTCCTCTCTCCTAGCTTTTATCCGCCTTCACATGCTCCTCATAATGTGTCATCTGGAGAAGCCTGCAGCCAATGTTCATGCTGCACTGTTTATGTGGGCCAACCTAAAAACAACAAAGACATTGATTAACACAGGCAGAATGCTGTTAAAACGTTAAAACTTAAAAGGACACTTTTAATCCCCCTTTTGTGCACACTAGTCCATAGAGCTATAATCCTCCACTTTTGATCGACTAGCCAATAGAAAGAAAGAGGCTGGGGGTATAATGCCAAAGAAATGTAGGTCACAGTAGTAATCTGTCTCTTCCAGGATTTGTTAAAGCAACAGGGTCCTCTGGATGTGCAGAACTTGGAGTCAACATCCTAATTGTGGTTATTATTGGTACTGCAGCAAGTCCAGGCGACTAAATCAAATCTTCAGTCTGTTTTTACTCTACAATGCAGTGGATTAGACATGACTAAGCTAAAAGCACTTGCATCAATGGTTTTCTGTGGTACATGTACAACTCATGGCAACTACAGGCTTCTTCAGGTGCTACTCAGGGTCATTTGCAATAACTGAATTACACACAGTCATCAGATATTTGGAATTTGTGAATTGTTACGACTCCACCTTGAATCCAATGAGCGATGAGTTTCAGCCATTTCAAAGTACATGTCAACAATAACATGTACACTAATGATAAATTAAATAGTTATACTAGCAGAAATACTTTGTCTATCCACAGAATTACAGCAAAAAAATGCTACATCTACAGCCTAAAGTTACCACTGAATATGTATAGCATGAGGGTGATACTGTATGATGGTGAATGAGGGGCAGGCGCACATAAGCTCTTGCTTCAGCCTTATTGTGATGAAATGTTGTAACTACTGTCAGAATAAGAATGTAAACAGCTCAAATAAACAGCTCAATCAATCCATCCATCCATCCATCAATCAATCAATCAATCAATCAATCAATCAATCAAAAAAAGCATGTTTATCCAATGTGATTGCTAAGAATTCAATGATACAGTTAGGGCTATGTTAATGAGTACTACTGAAATGTATAATAGCAGTTTTAGAAGTATATTTTGCTACTATACTACTGTACTACTAGGTGATCTTAGTTCATAATTGGCATCATCGCTTAAATAGATAACAGGTGATAACATTGTGAATCGCAATAATTTTGTCCAGGAAAATTGTGAGACAAAAGCGTCCACATCGTCGTCGTATTTAAAATATCCAACATAAATGTATAATATTAAAATATTGAATCGCAATTTCTGTCTGAAAAACCACAATTAGTTTTTTTGTCAAAACCGTGCAGCCCTAGATACAGTATATATAACACATTGAAAACTCTGCGTCAGCTCGTCCAATTTAGCTGTCCTAATCACACTGTACTGCTGCTGCTCACTGCGCGTGTCGCCTTAGTCTGAGTTTTCTTACAATACAGAGCGACAATGTCTCAGATAAAATATTCTCTCTCTCCTGCTGCAACATGATACCTCCAAGTCAGGCGGCCAGATAAGTTAAAGCACGGCAGCATTGTCTTACTCCCTTAGGCACAAGATAAAACAACAGTACCCAGCACTTGCCGCGAAGACAAACTGGGCTTCTTGATCAGCTCGCAGGGCCTGATATGAATAAGTGCATGGTGATAACTAATATGAGGCTGAGTATGGAGCACTAATATCAATACAAGGGAGTGATGAGCCGGAGGAGATTGGGAGCATTGTCACGAGGCCTGTCACACCCACAAGACTTCATTTACCAGAGATGAGCTTGCCCATTGTGTATCCCTGCTTGAATCAGGCCGCTGTCACCTGATTTCAGATGAAAGAGCATCCAATTAAAATTTAAATTAAAAGGCGACTCGAAACATGAGTTGCATATGGACACTGTGTGTAGGTTGTTTATGTGAAATTCATGAATGTTTAACTCACAAATAATGATTGGATAACCCCAGAAAAGATTAGGAGACAGGGACTACCAATGTCTGAAATACGACAGATCTTGGGAGGATTTCGCCAAAGTCGCAGTTTATTAAAATTGCGGGAAAAAAAGTTGCTCAGTCTTCATAGAAATATCTGAAAAGGATAAGAAACTCTTCCAGGCGTGACTATGTGAAGCCTGCTCAAATAGACAAGCATAAAGCAATATCAAGTTGTGCTGATTGGGTTTTGTGATATTCAAATTGTTGTGTTTTGTTTTATCATACAATTAACCTCTTAAGCCCGTGGCAGTTTTTTCTGAATTTGGTCTACATATCCTCTGGAAGGCTTTTAACAGCTTGTAAAATGTCTAAAATGTTCATATTGCTCTCATATGATATGAATGTCTGTGGGGAGACTGTAGATGTGAACATTTTCAAGAAAATCATAGTGGGCCTGAGTAACTGAGGTTGAAAGACAAAATATGAATTCTGCCTAAAAAAAAACACACATTATAGAAGGTCAGCAGCTAATTATTGACTTTTTACCAACTGTTTATCTCTGTAACAATAAATAATTGAAAAGTTATTGAGGTTTCGATTTAAAATAGTCTAGGCGGAATCCCATTATAATAAATAGGGCACAATTTGGCACATTTTGGCCCAAAAAATTCAAATTTGTAATTTGAAATTGAAATTTTGGATCCTATTTATATATTTGGTCATAAAATACAGTTTTTCCAAGAAAAAAAAATACACTTTTTTAAAAATAGATTAAAATAAACAAGGATTGTCTCTAAAAGTGGCAAGTCCCCAAAAATGGGGACTCTAGGGCTTAAGAGGTTAAAATTTTGACTTAGGAATATATTTCTACCTCCATAATTTAAGCTTCCTCAAAAAACCCTATATGGCAGTCTGTAATGGTGTGCAGCTGCAGAGTTGACGGACAGGCCCTGGCCATTGTTAGGAACGCAATCGCTACATTATGATGACTGTTGCTGAAGATTGGGCGGGGAGGGGTAAACTCGCCTTAATAACACGCGGCCCCATAACATATACAGTCCATAATAGATAACGCATGTGTTTTCGTCAGCCATTCCCCGACTACGGCCAGCGTGTGCACCGCAGCAGCGCTTCTCCACTTCCCCCCCGAGTTGCAGTGGAGTCAGCGAGGATAAGAAGAGACTTTTTATATCCGCACATATGTGACAGCAAACAGGCAGCGGCAGCCAGCAGCATGAGTAATAGACTGGAGCTGCGAGAAACAATGACTAACAAAAAAACAGGGAAACTATGTCATTTTTCACATATTCCACAGGCAATAAGCAACAGCACACTGGGGGATTACGGTCTATTCATTTCGGTTCATATGCAGCTAATGCAATTCAATTGAAAAGTTGGAACACAGTACGGTAACTAAAGTAAACGTAAATTAAAACATATACCAGTACGAGCAGAATAGAAAAAAAAACATACTTTCCACATATTCAGAAGCCGAAAATGAGAATGAATTTGGCATGCAGGTAAATTAAAAGGCTTATAAAACATCTTTAATATAACATCCCTGGAGCTCTGTTTTGTTTCATTCATGTACAGTATGTTTGAATTCTGCAGAATATTCAACCTGTCTCCTCCATAGAGTTCAAAACCCAATGTGGTACTCCTTAGGGCTGCCTCCTTCTGCCTTGCATCTCCAGCATTTCATGAAGCTGAAATTTATAATAGATTAGTACTACTGCAATGTATAAAAGCAGTTTTAGAAGTATATTTAGCTGACAATACTAAACAATAATATTGGTAACTACGATGAAAAGACAGCATGATTAGTTGATTGCAGCATTTTTTTTCATCATGGCATTATCCCTTAAGAAGACACTTCAACTATGGCAGATAATTACTGTGATAATCTTGTGAATTGCAACCATTTTGTCGAAGGAAATTATGAGACAACATTTCCATATTATCCCATACTTAGACAATACTGAATTGTATAAACAATTAAAATAAAATCGCAATTGCCATTTCTGTCAGAAAAACCTCAGGTTAGGTGTTTTGTCAAAATCGTGCAGCTCTAGTCCTCTATCTTAAAAAAAAAATCTAAACAGTGTCATTAAGCTTACTCTGACACAAACTGCAAATCCTTCCTTGAACATAGATCAACTTAAAAAACAAAACAAAAACACCTCACTCTTCTTTTCACCAGCATTGGACAACTCCATGAATTGTATGCACAGAAATTAGTGTTTGACTTGTACTTGTTGCATACATGTGCAATAATATTTTATGATTTGCAAAACCTGAAAAACAAACACTGTAGTCCAAAAAAGTGCTTTTTTTAAACAGGGGTTCTCCACTGGTGTAGTTACAGGACCCACCAAGACACAACCCAAATAATATTCATTCCTACTTAATAATAGAAACCTTTAGGAGTTTGATAAAATGTGATAAATACAGTATTTCCTCAGAGTTCACAGTCTTATCATTTTTAACTTGTTACTAGGGGTGTAGTCAAAATATCGATACCTAGATATATATTGATATAATTAAAAAACATACAGTATGGATATCGTGGCTCTTAGTATCATTCTTCCCCCAGGTGTTAGATGGCAGCAAGACTGGGGAAAAAATCATGGAGAAATGTAAAAGATTTTGTATTGTGAACGTTGAGATCAGTTACTCTGTGTGCAACCAATTATTCTGAACACTTTATGGTGCAAGCATTTAACCAAAATGTACTTTATGATCTTTATTCTTCAAGAGTTCCGTTTTATGAGTAAGTGGATATGTTCACGATTAACTAATGAGCATCAGATCCATGTTTTATTATTGAATCATATCGAACAGTGTCAAATTGTACTGCGAATGCTCTGTATCGAGTTACGTATCATATCGTGACCTGTGTATTGAGGTACAGTATGTATCGTATAGCCAGGTTCTCAAAGGTACACAGCCCTACTTGTTACCCACCACAATGCCCTTTTGGATGTCAGCCCACCATTTGAGAACCACTGCTTAAAACGGATAAAGTGCTTAAAATAAAGTATAGGACTTTTAAATATTTCTGTAACCTCAACTATTTTCATGATTAAAAACAATTGCATAGACTAGACTGGGGTGCATTTCAAATTATTTCAGTCAAATTTGCAGCTCACATTGCACCAACACATGCACATCTAATTTTAACTGACGAAACGCAGTCATGTCTTGCAAGTCCAAATTGATTTAACCTGAAACAACATTCAATACTAAATCGCCATAGAATCCACGGGGCTGGCCTGCACTTGGATATTAAGACGCCTTAGAGGTATTGATCAATACGGATTAAAGCACCGGCCTGCGCCGAGAAGTGGTTCGGGTAATAAGGGCCACAGGGGTCACGGGCAAGGTCATGCGTGTGGGGCCAGCTAATTGTCTCCCTCAGAGGCCTGTTTTCATTACAGCTCTGTCCACAGCATTTTAGGATGCCAAACACGCAGGTGTGTAGAGGGCAATGGATCATGGGAGCTGCGTAAATCCTCACTTGACCAATGGTGAAGAGAGCAAATGATCGTAGCACATAAGTAAGCCGACACGTCACCTGTCCATCAGGGAAGCCACAGAGCTACAAAAGCTACAGCTACGATGATATATAGTGTTGACAATGCCACAAAGGTGAAAGAGAGGTGAAGATACAGGGTGTTTTGGTTCACACAGCAAAAATCACCTGGCTGTCAACCATCTAGAAGCAACCCTCTGCATTAATCAGGAATTTTTGCAAATCTCTATAAAAAATACACAATGCTAAACATATAATATTCCTATACAATATGATAAATGAATACATTATGTATTCCTTTTCTATTTGTTTTTGTGCATGTCTTGTAACTGAAATTATCTATGCAAAGAATTCATAAGCATTTTTACTCAAATGTAATGTATTTTTATCCACTGACATAGATAATAAAACTAGGTGGACATGTAAACTCCAGTCATTTCCAAGAAGCCTACTTAAAACCCTGACCTTACAGTGAGGAATGACTAAATAATTGGCAAGCGGCACCCCATGATTAAGTTATAATGATTTCAAATATGTCATAAGAAATTCTTAAGCATTTCATAGTAAATTTCATTCACTTCTTTATGTATAAAATCCATCCAAGTACAGCGTGTTCTGAAACTAGGCCACATCTGAAAACCTTTGCAAACTCCCTGTCCTGCACACAAGTAGAAAGTTTGGCTCATTAAGCCGTCAGTGCGATGCGTAGACAGTGATAAAGAGGCGGGCCTGTGAGTGAGGCAAGATTGCTAGTTACAGTATAATGACACTTATGCCACAAGGAGGACACACAGGTGTAAGCTGAGGCGAACAGAACGGAGATAAATAGTTCAAGCCTCCTTGTGTATGGAAATTCCTCATTATGATTACATTGATTCAGAACTTGTTGGACCCTGGCAGCTGCACTGACTGGATGTTGATGGTGCTTGTTTCTGTGGGCTGTGCTTCAAAGCCATCCTCTTTTTTATTTTTCTACTGACAAGGATTCTTCTATTAATTACTAAAAAATGTAGCATTAATTGAAACATAATGCTTAACACCATATTATATATGATAGATACAGTTTTTATTGTTAGAAATTCTGCCAGAATAGAAAGAATATTTCATCTTTCCACAGCAGCAGATGCTGTCCACACTGTGTGGAGAAAAAAAAAATTCTGAGCAGCTAACCCACACAGGAGGTTGTTTTGTTCAAATTTTGTATTTTTGAGAGTATTTTTTTTAGTATTACACCTAGTTTGTGATCCATGGCATCCAGCAAATAATGCATTATTGCGATTTTCTTGGTGAACCTGATCTCACAGTGATGAGTTAACACCAAATAAGAAAATGTGTATACTTATTTCTCACCAGTTCTCGCGCTGCATTGCTATCCTCAATTATTGTCCTATCTGAGACAGTCTCGCAGTGCAGTGGGAGGCAGGCAGTGATTATCCACGGACACATGTGTTGCTGCTCTGGACTGGTCACTGGAGCTCTCTCTGGGCAGCTCTCTGACTCATCACTAATCACTAATATAACACTGATGAGCAGCCAGGACCAGCAGCCCTGAAAAACCAACCCACATCAATGGTCACAGCGTAGGCCCAGTAATTGGTGCCAGTGATGAAATAAACTGTGCAGCCTTTTTCAGAAGATGTTTGTGGACGTTTTCTGGGAAAACAAAAAATAACATTTGAAACACACATTGGATGAATACTTGGTAAACCAATGGGGGAAATGTCTAACCTGCTCATTCAAAACAAGAACATAGCCCAGGTTTTAAACCACCACCAACAATCATTATCTTCCAACCCCACCACCTGCTCAGTTCTCCACTCATCATCCTCTGCTCCACCTTTGGTATCATCCTTGCCACCACCAGTGTCCAGGGCGAGTCATCTGTCATGCTCATTTAACCTTGCCCATACTGATATTCCATAGTATTTTTTGTCATATTCTGAACGCTAAATAAATATTTCTACATGCAATAAATCTTTCCAAAGTATCTTTAGGTCACGGTGATGATTTGCTCAAACCAGTGTCTGCTTTGTCCACAAACAGATCTTATTTATGATCAATTGAACGTAGAAAAAGAATGTTCCCATTTGAAGCCTGCAGAGACAGGATCTCATGTGTATTGTGTATTTTATACGTACCGATGGACCCACACAGCTGTCAAACTGAATTAATAAATCACAAGGTTAACAAGGCAGCAGGCACAACTTTATTGAGGGGCCACTGCTTCCCTGCAGAAACGGTTGTATAATTTGTAAATAAATTGCCCTGAATAAAGGACATACTGTGAGGCACTTTTTATATGGGTCCATTTAACTAAAGTTTCCATTTAGTCTGTAACATTAGTGTTTTATATTATGAACAAGTTTTAACAATGCAACGGGTCTGTAAATTGCAGCATATACTGTACTGTATTTAGTGACAAAAATCAATAAATATTGCAGCTCATAAACAAGTGTTAATTTGCAAAATGGATCAACAGGGTGTTTACTGGCAGCCTTACAATTAATACACTCCATTGAGTTTCATTTTATAGATATAATTTATATAAAAACAACATGGACAGGAAGTACGAGCAAAGACATGCAAAGAACCTTATAATAATGTCTTACAATGATGAAATATGTAGCCAAGCATATACCCACTAAGAGCAAAATATGCCAGATATGCCTCAGTAGATAAAATAGAAAGATGCACGTACAACTACTTCACTTGGATGATGGTGCCAAATTGCCTAGCTTCAGAAATTCAAAAATGACTGCCAATAACCGTGTAGCCTTTTTGAAATTCAATCAGCTCCAAAATAATGCCAAAAAACCAGACGTTCTTAAGTCCAGATCGAAATGGACCCATAGATAATAACGGTGGCTTAATATCAGAGTGACAAATGGAGTTGGAGTGAACTATGTCTTCCCCTGATGAGAGGAGAGCACATAGGAAATTTAGATACATTAGCAGAGGTGCAGGGAAGGGCCAGGGGTCGGGAGCACTCACTCAGCATGTGTTATCTGAGTTTAGCAGACCTTCGTAGTACACAAGCTGTGCAGAAGTCTATTTACAAAAAAACAGGACCAAAGAGGCACTTATCTGGTGTAAGCAAACTGACAGGTGCAGCATCATACAGTATTCACCTGTGCATGGTGAAGAGATGTTCAGCCCCAGGCTTTTTCCAACATCAAATCTGGATTTACTCCAAATAAGTTTGAACAGCTCATAAACCAAACAGGAAACATCTAAGCAAAACATACTAAAGATGATAATTTTAGAACAGATTTACAAGTTTATTTCACTTGCTTTATAACCATGCCCTCATATAGGCTACTAGCTAACACTTACAACAAAAAACGTGTTTTCCATCTGTCATCTGCGTGATAAATAAGTAATATGTTAGGAAGCCTTATGGTGTATTATTTTCTTTTATTGCTGTAAGGCCTACGTTATTCTATGTAAATACTCTAAATACAAGACCGAAGCACATATTATATACAAATGTAAAAAAAAAAAAAAAAATCCTTTGCGTTGTGGGTGGAGTTAAGGCAAAGCGCGGTTTGGTGAGTGAGTTTTGGAGGGACCTTGCTTACCTGCACTTGGCCGACTATTCATTTCCACAATTTTAACGCAGAAGACACGCATCCAAAGATCCTGATTTCGCAGTAGGTTAGCCAAACAACGTGGTCTAAGACTTACTGTTCTGTTTCCGGTTGGCCGGATAATCTCACTCGTAGATAAGATCTTATTACTAGAAGAGTGGACATAGGACCATCTGGTGCTGCATGATGGCTAATTCAGGTCTGTGTGCGAGGATGCATGCTCACCGTTTTGGGACAGCGAGGTGTAAATTCACTTTGGGCAGTCTATCATTCATTCAGAAGTGACTGGGGGTCTCCCTCGGGAGTAGCGGAGGAAGAAGCGTGTTGCCGCCGGTGAGAGACGATCTGCGGGACGTCGACAGGAGGGAAGTGCGGGCGGGGGGCACAGGGACTTAGAGGCGGGGCGGGCCAGTCCTCTGCCTGTCGGTAAAGATAGGGGGCATCCTCATGGGCATCCTGCATAAACAGGGCGGGGATTGCAACCTGTCTTATTGATTATTTAATGAGGCATAGCTAAATATTAATTTACCAAGGGGTGCACCGTGTTGGGTAAACACCTACTGCAGTCGAATGGGGGAAAAAAGGAGAGAGCACCAGCATACAACCCTGGAACATGCAGAGATGTAGGCCTAACTGGACCCAGCAGCTTGGATAAAATGAAGTAAATATTTTTCATCAAGAGGCTATTTACAATGTGCTTTCTTTTTTGGCGGGAATGAAAGGGCATTTGCTCCCAAAGTCCCTCACCACTAACAGCACTACAAAGGGGACCCACAGGTTGTTCACTCAATTTGATTATAAACCAGTTTGGTTTCTTATGTATCTGCATTCTCCTTCAGGATTGTGTATCATATTTTAAACAAACAAAAAAAAAACTACATTGATATTGCTTTATATACTCTTGAGTCTTGACTGGAAATAGCTGGTCTTGTGGTAGGTCCCATCAAGAAATCATGAATTAACATACACTATATTTGTAGGTCTAGGATTTATATCCTCCTTTTGATGTAACCTCCATTTATTTTTCAAGATTGTCTTGAGATGTCGATGGATACAGAAGACCTGAGTTCAAATACCTGAAGATACAGTGATTTTCACAAGGTAAACTATGTCTTTATAATTAAAGTATTATTCTGTATATCTTGTTTACTTGCATTTGAGTATTTCGACAGATTGATTGACTGTGTTGTATTTGCTGTTGACCTACATCGTATTTAGCTTGCTATATTCACAGTACCAGGGGCGAGGCTAGGCCTTTTTTAGGTGCTCAAGCACCCCTAAAAAATATTCAAGCACCCCTAAAAATTTCATCCCTCAAAAAAAAAAAAAATATGTACAATATATTGCTTCATTTATTGATATAATTTCATTTTGTTGGTTGATTTAATCAAAGCAAATATGCTTTTTTACTAATACAAAATAAACCTCACCCCTCTTTACTAAATGGTTCAGTCCATAGCGCTACTGCTGTAGCTCCGCCCCCTCTCCGGACCCCAACGTCTTTCTCCCTGGATTAAACTGTGATGTTGGTTTCAACAGCTTATACGGAGAAAACAATGAATGTATGAACTGTGTAGGGTCTTTAAACAGACTCTCCTCTTCTCAAGCTTTCAGACAGTGTTTATTTGTTTACATTCCGTCTCATA
>OMNZ01129819.1:14582-38422 GCA_900303255.1 Lesueurigobius sanzi | reverse complement strand
ACTGTAGTATAATTTCCTTTGTGTAAGACGCCGGCCACAAGAGTCTGTGGACATTTGTTACAAAACTTGAGTCCGTTTTCTCAAAATGATGTTTTCTTTACACTGTTGCAACCAAATCTCCACTTCAATAGCACCTACAGACATGGTCTAGCACCAAAGTACATCTCTGACATGTTAGTGCCATATGAACCATCTCGGGCTCTGAGAACCTCAGGGAGTGGTCTCCTGCTGGTTCCCAGAGTCAGGACTAAACATGGTGAGGCTGCGTTTCAGTTTTATGCAGCAAAAATCTGGAACAGTCTGCCAGAAGGTGTGAGACAGGCCTCAACTCTGACAATGTTTAAATCTAGGCTGAAAACGGTTCTTTTTAACTGTGCATATGTCAACTGAAAGTATTTTATCTGCACTCTTCACTTTTAATGTCACTTTTAATGTAATTAGTCAATGATTATATTTGTTTTATTGATTGATTTTATCTGCTTTCTTGTAATTTTATGAAATTGTAAAGCACTTTGAATTGCCTTGTGTATGAATTGTGCTCTACAAATAAATGTGCCTTGCCTTGCCTTGCCTTACAGACTCCAGACCATTATGATAATATTTTGAAGGGTTTTCCAGAGATTTTTCAATATTCAATTCCTGATTCATTGAGTTTTGAACCCCATAAAACAAGGCAGAATTGTGGATTGTAAGACTAAATCAGTGGCTGAATTCTGCATGTTTGGAGCTCTCAAATGAGAAATGGCATATACTGTAAGGATATTTTGAGTTGGTGATTTCTTTTTTGTTATGGTGATAGCCAAAACAGGTATTGGTTCAGTACTGGATATTTGGATTCGGTGCCCAATATTGTACCTTTTCCAATAGGATCGGTGCATCCCTAATAAAAACTCCCTCTATTACTCTTACTGTTATTACAAATATGAATATGAAGGAGGCACATCACCAGTTCAACAAGCTTTCACACTCAATGACATTGTTTTTGTGGTGCCTTTTGTGCAAAAATAATGTATTGAGTTTGGGACATATTGTTCTCTACTTCCAATACCTCATATTGCAATACATAATAGTATAATACAAAGGTTACTAATATGTTACATGTACATATTGTGTTTGGTGGTTTCAAACCCAGAGAGAAAATGAATCTAGTGGTGACTTTGAGGCTTATACCTGATTTATTAAACTAAACCTGAGCCACACAAACTTATTTACGTTGAGCTTTTTTACAAGTTACAAGGAAATGCTTTTACAACAAAAGTGGGCGGGGCAGAATAAGGTGGATACTGCAATGCGAATTGTATCAGGCCTAAGGTGACCAGACATCCCAGTTTACCCGGGACAGTCCCAGTTTTGAGCCCTCTGTCCCATGTCCCAGCATCACTCGATACTGTATGACTTTTGGGCAAGACGGAAGATGCGAGGAAAAATGCAGAAAGAATGTAAGAAAAATTACAAAAAATATATATAAGAAAAGACGAGAAAAATGATGAAAAAATGTGAGAAAAAAACCCAAGAAAAATGATGAAAAAATTACGAAAAATTATGAAAAAATTACAAAAAATGGAAAAATAATGACGAAAAACGTGACAAAAATTACGAAAGAATGTGAGAAAAATTGTGAAAAACATGGGGGAAAAAACAGGAGAAAGATTACAAAAAAATTATGAAAAAATGTGAGAAAAATGCAAAAAAGGTAAGGCAGCATATTTACTTTATACTTTATGACTTTTGGCCACATGTCCGTCAACAATAAAGTTCCTATAGCGACTGAAGTAGTGTCCCAGTTTTTAATGTGAAAAATCTGGTCACCCTAATCAGGCCATGTGTTTAGTGGTACATACAGTATTGTATCGTGAATAAAGCCCATCGGAAAGCATTCAGTTACAGCATCCAAACAAAAATCCTACACGGCACTACTGTATTTCTCCAAGTGTTCATCACATTGTATCCTTACGGCCAGCAACGCAACAGCCAACCACAATCCTCCCACCTTTACTCCACGGTCATCGAAATGACTCTGCCTTGTCGCGGAGGCTAAACTTCATCGACTGCACCGAAACAACATGTTAAGTGCGAGGGGGGGGGGCATCACTAACTCTTTGGGTTCCTGTTCGGCGGCTGTGAACGAGTGCCCGCCCCGTCGCTGGGCTCTTCATCACGTCGAAGTGGTCCGCTGCTCCAATCAATGCTGCTGGCGGCCTGATAAGTCCCGGCGGATCGCAGGGGCAGGTCGAGAGCCGGTGCCAATGCTGCTGTTCATTGTGATTGTTCATTGTGTCGCTCTCCAATAAACGTCGGTAGGAACACATGGCTACGGAGACAAAACTGTTGACGTCTTGGGAAAGAGCTTCACGTTTGGCAGAAGACGACTATAGTGAACTTAAATCCCCTTTCTGACGCGTTACGACTAGGGCTGGGTACCGTTAAACAATACCAGTCTGGTATCGAAAAAATAATGAAGGTACTACCGGTATCGAAAAATAAATTGGTACCGAAAACTGGTACCGAAAATATATTTATCGTTAGAAAGCAAATTTGTCTCCCTGGTGGGTCTGAGGCTGCACTAAAGAAAGGGCTCAGGTGTTTCAGCTCAAATAAATGATAAAAACACTAAAAGAAACAGTATTTCATCGAATAAATGATCATTATTGTTCTGTTTTATGGTTCTACAACAAAGCTAAAATCAAGCACGAGGATAAATGACTCGATTTGAGAATTTTAGTCTTGTTTAGAGCAGTTTTGACTCGATTAGGCACATTTACTACTGTCATCTACATTATTTGGTTTATTTCATGACACAGGTAATCTCACTTGAATTAGGGAAATAAAACTGCCCAAAGACCAATTTTCTGACCCCATTGGTAAATTAATTTAAATAAAAAAGGAACTAAGTAGAAATCTATTGAAGCAAGTCAAAAGAAGTGGTTAGAATTTGGTCAAATGAGCCACTAAAACAGCTCAAATTTAGAGAAATAAGATGAATTTGGGTCATTTAAGCTTCTAGATATTTACTTTTTTGTGTAGATGACCAATAATTTAGTATAGGTATCGAAAAAGGTATCGTTCAGGTATCGGTATCGTAAACCGAGTATCGTTAAAGTACTACTATCGAAAAAACATGAAAGGTACCCAGCCCTAGTTAGGACTGGCGCTGTTTGGTCAGGGTTCATGTAGAAATGGCTGCAGCGAAGATGAGATCATGGCCATTGTTTCTTAGACAGCAGCGATTGTCAAACTTTCCACGCGGCGGGAAATATTTGGCTACCAACTTCCATCCATAAATCAGGACTAACCCCTCTCCAAAACGAGGCAATAAAACATGCAATATACCTAGCAGAGACAAATTTGGCCGCCGTATTTGAAATGATGGGAGCGTAATGGCCTAAAATGTTCATCTGCAGCCCTGAATATAGACAAAACACAGTACTATGACTATAAACTACTCAGAAAGTTGTGAGATGTGGTTGGACAGAGAAGAGTAAAAGCCACTGTTTTATTTGCCGTTTTAGACTGAAAATAGGCAAATGGCAGAAATAGGTCATAATACCCCAATTTATTTATTCTATTATTATTAATCAAGGTTTTCCGCAGGGTTCTGGAAGTGGCAAGTCAAAGTTAATGTACATTTTATGCCACAAATGCAGCTGTTGTCAAAGATACATTTTGTATTTTCAACAAACTTATGTAAATTAATTGACGAAATGTTATTAATTTCTGAAATATTCAGATTAAATCACAATTGGACTCCAATTTAGTTATTTTTAGTTACAGTCAGGACCTTAAATTTGGAACAAACAATTTAATTTGATTTTCATGCTATTTAATTGGTTTGGACATTTGGCAAAATGGGAAAAAGTGGGATATTATTTACCTCGGTGGGACAGAGAGACAAATGCTTGAATGGCTAGTGCAACCAAGAGAGGGACAGCAGAACATAATATGGAGGATGTACCCACAACCAAAGCTTGACCATTTGCCACATGAAGCTTCAAGTTTCACATGTCGTTCCTCATTTGAAAGCTAAGAACCTCTATAATTCAGTCTGGGATTGTGAAGGTGAGAGAGCGAGAGAGTCCTCTTTCTGCTCTGATTCGATTATGGTCCGAGATTTATCTCATATTTGGAACAATCAGAGCTAATATGTTTGCAAAAAAAAAACTTTAACCAATGCCTTTAGAGACAACATCGTTTTTTTTCACAAAAAAAAAAAAAATGTCTGAGTCTGAATATCCCAGAAACAATTACCACCTAGAAATGGAACAAACTTTCATGCCACTTTCATGAGTTTACAGGCTACTTTCTCTTGCATTTCTGTGACAGTGACCCGATAAAAAGTGGTGAAATGTGCTTATAAACTAATCTTTATGAAAAAATGGGATTTTGGAAATTATAGTTAAGTGTTTGGATCTGGATGTAATTTACTCGCTCCCTCTGTCATTATTTGTAATTAAAGAAATTCTGGTATAGTGCCTTTAACACTGCATCCAAGAAGTGGTGGTCCCAAAGACTTTCCAAAAGCGCTATTTTAGACAAGAAGAAAATCACAGTTTGCCTTTTGAGACAAAAAGTACAACCGGCAGCTGTGTTGTCAATGGCATCATACGAGCTGGGAGCATTTTGGAAGTATTTTGGTTCATAAATCCATGACAAAACTTCATTCTTCAACTTGCTTTGCAGCCAGATACAACAGTGCTCCTCTCTCCCACTGAGGTTTATGAAACGTACGCAGCTGCAGCATGTGGCCACGGGGCAGGAACAGGACGGTAACAACCAGAAACAGGCAGGTGACCCCTCGAGGTCTCCCACATCTCGGCTGCTGTCTGTGGCTCACCGCAGCTAATTACAACTCAGTCACACACACACACCCAGAGGCACACCCAAAACAATGCCCAATTTAACACCAGTGGTGAGCTGAACCAACAGTGGAGGAGCAGTAACTCATGTGAAACAAGCAGTACTTCCTCAACACAAGCATCAAAATAAGATTGGGAGATTATCCTGCTCCTCTGCGGTGCCTCCACAACTCCAGTCTGGTACAAGTTTTCTCTTTTCACCAGCTGTCACATGAATCACTTGTGCTGTGCGCCCATTCTGAGCACAGGCATTTGCATGTATTAAAGCCAACAACATTTGAGGCAGGGACCATGCACAAGCCATTTTCCACAGATATGCATGTTCCAGACAAGAGCTGTTACTTTTCCAATGTGAAAAGTTAAGTTGACAGTTCTTTGTTTAGTTTCCTCTGACTCTGATGTTATGATGCAATGGGATGCAGTTAGGAACAGTAACAGTAAACTTACCTTCACAGGAGAGCTCCTGGTGGCTACAGGCAGCTCTCTGATAGCACTGCCCGGAGGAGAGGCGCATATTCCTGCAGCGTAGCCCTGGAGAGAGCCCCCGGGCAGAGACTGCCTGCTGCCCGCTCCTACTAGTCCGTTGCCTCGTTGTGGCCGCTGCTTGATCCCGTCCAGGAGGCGAACCAGGAGGATGTTCGCCGGGAGGTCGTCCACCCCGCAGTCCACCAAGATGCGGCACTCGGGGCAGCGGAGCTCGTTTCTGGAGCTCACTATGTTCTCCAGGCAGCGGCGGCAGAAGGTGTGCTGGCACGGCAGCACCTTGGCCGTGGTGTCCAGGCGTTCCAGACACACGGAGCACTCCAGTAGATCCAGCAGCGACGAAGAGTCGTCCATGTCGGCGGAGAGGGTGAGCATCTGGGCTTCAGTGTCCGGGACGTGGCGGAGACTTGTTTGTGTTCCGTGTAAAAGAAGCGGGGCCACAGAACATTCTGGGAGGTGGACCCTGCTCCACAGCGGAGTCCCTGCGCGCAGAGGCAGTTTCTGGGAGTTGTGAAGGATCGTTTCCCTCTCGGTCTCCTGCAGCGTGTTTGTGTTTCTCTCCTCCTCGCTCTCTCCAGCAGCAGCTGCACAAAACGGTGAGGTCACGCTCTCATCATCATCATTCGCGCGCCCATCAGAATCGCGGCGCGCGCACGAACCTGAGGCAGTGATACAGAGAGAGAGAGAGAGAGACCACCACCACAAATGGAAGGTCCCCTGCGCTGCTGTTGCCAGCCAGGTTTTCTTCCCACACCTTCAGCAATGCGCTCACTGTTGTGAAGCCTAATAAGCTGCAAAACAAACACACTCAGTCTCTATTCAGCTGGGCCACTCGCCACTAGCCTACATATGTCCATCAACTTTATAATTACCCCTCAATGTATCAATCCCGTTTATTTTAAATTACAGGTTGCGTGTGTAGCCTAAAATGTCACGGACAAACCCATTTGGACGCCAGTGACTTGAAAAGTCATACACCGTGCACAAGAGAGAACAATGGAATACAGCTCAATACTGGAAGCAACGAGGCCATCACCTTGTGATACTACCCACCTGGCACAGACTTCTCCGCATTACCTCCACTACACGAGCTGCTGTGCCCGGCAAAGATTGATTTGTGGCGACACCTGGTGGCGCCAACTAATAACTGATGTGCTTTTCTTCTTTCAATTCAACTCAATACATTTCATTTCATTCATTTTTTAGCTCTACAGTGCAAGTGCCAGGAATATGATTTAAAAGCCCAGAAATATAAACATTTTTGGGGCGTTCGGCATGCCCATTATATAGAGCCATCTTCATTCCTACAATGAAGCCAATATTTTAACAATAGTTATTCCTTACATTGTTGAATTTAATGAACGCTGCTTGGCCTATTAATAAAATTGCCATGTGCTGATCAGTTGACTGTAATATGTGCATGTGTGTCCCCTTTGTCTGTGAACTGGCTTATTGCCTGTTCACCTGTTTGGACCTGCCCTGCTCTCACTCTCTCACAGCCTAGAGTAGGGAAAGATTTGTACTCCAGTGTGTGTGTGTGTGTGTGTGTGTGTGTGTGTGTGTGTGTGTGTGTGTGTGTGTGTGTGTGTGTGTGTGTGTGTGTGTGTGTGAGGAATGACACAGTGACGCCTTCCCAAGCATGATGGGGGCTCGCTTCTTACCACCCACGATGCATTGCAAAGCCTATGAGGAAGAAGACTGATGTGTTTTGGCTACATAATACAATGCAATTCAAAACAATGCGAGCCAGGGTATGTTTAGGTGCATTTAGGTGCACACACGCAACAGGGAAACAGGGGGAGTGATAGAAAAGGCGTCTTTGTAAGCAAACTGTAAGCTATGTTGCAGTAAACAAAGGGTGACTTGAGGACTTCTGCCATGGCTAAACCGGCTTTGTGTTTTATCTTGAGTCTACAGACATTATTATCGCTCTATTTTTGCCCATTAAAGCTTAATGTTGCAATAGCACAGCAATTCTGCAGCTAAAACGTGTGCATCAGTATTGTTGTAAATAGTGCAATAACACAGTGATTTTAAAACCACCATCAAAGAACCACTACAGATACAATGGAGTAAACCAGCGTATTCCAATACATTAAAATACATATCAAATATGCCGATTCGGGACTAACAAAAATACAAGCTTGCATTTCGGTAATGTGAAACAGTCAAGAACGAAAACAGGCCAAAACCAGGACACAATCTGGGACTGATTGGACTGAGACATGTTCAATATGAGACAAGAATACCCTTCTTTGTCTCACAGTAGGGACATTTTATCAAACAGCTCCTTTTGCTGAAAACTAAAACATCAATAACAAAATAAGAACAAAAGTTAAAGGGAGCCGCAGCAGGCAAAACTAATTCTTTGTATTTTCTGGTGTTGGTCCAGTTTGTGCTTTTCACATATAAACTTTTACCTGGAAACAATTAAATGTCCTAATCTTTACAAGAATTTACATTTACAATGTTTCTCAATAGAGTTAAATAGGAATTTGTAACTTCAATTACCATTTTCTCAAAATGCATTTTTCTCACATTGTGGAGACAATTTCTCCACCTTCCAGTCTTGTACTTGTAATACATACGTACAATACTTTTAAGGTTTGTCCAAAGGGATTTTTCAATATTAATTCATGTGAGTAAAGCTGGACACACACTAGAGGATTTTCTTTTCCAGATTTTTAGTCTTTCTGAGTCTTAGGAGGCGTGGCTCAATAAAAACTTTCTCTCATGGCATGATCTGTGGTGGGACTCCTCATGTGTGTGTGTGTATGTGTGTCCTCTTGTCTGTCCTTAAGTGTGTGTGGTCTGTGCACAGATTTTTAGTCTCAAAAGATTCAAAATCCTGTGGTGTGTGGCCACCTTTAGAGTTTTGAACCCCCAAAAACTAGACTTAGACTTTATTCACTAATAACTAGAAAACTAAGCAAAGATATTATACAAGAAAAAAAAAAAAAAAACTCTGAACAAAATCTTTGTAAATTGTAATAAAACCATGCATTTAAACCTAGCTCTATCCATTATCTAGATTTTGTGGCCAACAACATAGACAATTTTGGCAATTTTCTATGCATAAAATGCCTTACTTTTACAGAAAACTTGTAAAACATTTTTTCTTCATAACAACATGTAAACTTTTAAGAACTGTAACAAGTTGCGACCTCTATCAAACCGGCTGGTGTCTCGCGCGCCCCGCTTCAGCTTCTGATTCGTCACAGGCAGTAATTGGAAATGACAAAAGAAAATTATCGTCGAATGAATCTTCCCTTCCATCTTGTACACTTGAGGTTGACAGTCAAGGGTTTACTTTAGGACGAGACGCTGTCGGAGCCAAACAAAGGCCGGGTGCTGGTTACATAAAAACATGTCAATTAGAGGAGCCGCATTTGTCACAGTTAGAATGGGAAGATGTTGTGAGATGTGTGGGTTTGCTGTGTGCAGATTTTGTTGTCTTAAATCAAGTTTTTCTCACTTTATTTCACCGAAAACTTTAAGGTTTTTAGACCGCCAATTTGCATAAAGAGTGTTTGGCTGTGCCTTCATATTCAAATCATTTCTAACCCTGTATATGGACTTTATATTTAGTCCCCGGTCTTATTGATAGCGCTCCTTAGGCAGTCTATCACTCCCTGACAAACAGATGGGACTTCAGACTGAATGCCCAGGAGAGGATATCAAATTTATTGCCCAAGATGATTAAATGATGTTATGAATATATATGAGTTTGTACCTATGCCCACATATCTCTCTTATTGAGCCATGTCCTGCATTTATGCAAAAACTAGGTCAGATGACACCACGTCACCATGGCAACTGCTGCTGGTTAAAGATCAGTGAAAAGATGTGTGTTTTTTAACTTGATAAATATGCAGCGTGAATACTGAGCGGGGCACTGAAAGGTCAGCAGGTCGAAGTCAAAGTGTTGCCAATTCAACCTGAGCGAGAGAGAGTTTAGTTTCGAGACAATAACAAACATTTCTGGAGAGACAAAACTAAACATATTATTTATTCTCTTCTTGTAATACTTTTTTAGAGTTTTGGATCAAATCCTATAAATTGAATGTTACCACCAGTGGTTTCGTTAGGGATGATTTTTCTCAGTCATTTTAAAGGACAGGGTTGCAAAAAATCTGCCGTGAGCTATTTTTATCCGTCATTAATTCATCTCTCATTATTATGTATGTAAGAAAACACAGATTACAGGTTAAATAGATGCAAATGTAAATATAATTTGTGAGTAGAATTATGGAACATAAATTTGGAAATTATACTGTGTTAAAATGCGTGTGTAAAACTCTCAAAAGATGGCGATGGCTTGATTTTCAATACTTCAAAACAGCCTTGAAAATTGTCTGTCAGAACTCAAAACATTCTGTCATTGATAGAGCATTTTCAGTTCTGGTTACCACAGAAATCTTTTTGGGGCTTTTTGGTACTAAAAGACTGTACTTAGACCAGGAGTGCCCAAAGTGCAGCGCAGGGGCCAAATGCGGCCCTCAGACCAGCTTTGTTTGGCCTTCAGGCTTCTTGAGGATTTGGCACGCCTTGCTAGAGATGGTACTTTTACTGCAAGTGTAATAATTCTACACAAATAAAACCTCATTAACTACAATTTCAAGGAGAAAGCCTAAAGGTGAGGTTGCACAGTTAGACTCTAGTCGGCCTAGGATCCATCTCTGGCCCTTCCGTCCATAAGAATGGATCCCTTCCCCATTCTGGTTCTCCTCAAGGTTTCCTCGTTTGTCCCACGTGGTTTTCGGGGGTTTTCCTTGCCGCGGGGGAGGGTCTAAGGATGTGGGATACCCTAGGCTTGTTATGTCTGACTTATTTGTGGGATCTGTTTGTGACATTTCATTTGTTTGATATTGATTTGTTTGGTGTTTGTACCGACCTCTGAGATTACTCCTGCTGTGATATTGGACGTTACAAAATAAATTGATTAAAACTTCTCTTAAATGCACTCAGTTGATTGTTTTACTGCATTGACCACAGCCAATGGCCCTCTGCACCATATACACTTCAATATCTTGCCCTCACTGACAAAAGTTTGGACACCAGTGGCTTAGACCATCAGCAAAAAGCAATATACAAAGTCATTTAATACTTTTTAGACAGTTCTTTCTTGGACACAGCACTATTTCTCCAGACTCAGTGATGATAAGCTACTGTTGTAACCACAGCTGCCCTGGGGTAGACTGATGTAAGCAAGGCTGCCAATCTGCCTCTTAAGTGTCTTGCACAAAGATGAGATTTGAATCACCAACCTGGTTAAAGTGCATATGACACATTGGACCAAATTTTCAATAAAACATATTTCACACTATTATACTAATGATTTTGGTAAAATATTGATCTAGTTTTTTTGGTTTGACATTTTTTGCAATGTTTACTTCCTTATTGGACATGGCCTGGAAGTAACCTTAGACGCGTCTTTTTTTCTCCAACCCAGTTCTGCCATGGCCACACCCCCTGTCCTAACCATAACCACATCCCTTGTCCTAACCCTAAACTTAACCCTAATCCTGTCCCTAACCCTAACCTTAACCCCAATGAGAATGTGCGGAGGCGAGACTTATGGCAGAACTGGGTTGGAATAAAAATGAGCCAACCTACACAGAGGTAAACAACGTAACTGTTACCATGCCAATCATTATATACCAATGAGAAATGAGTGAGTCAAAATCCAATGTAACTTTCCCTCTATCTGTCACTAACCTAGAAATTTAACAAAGCAGCCCCCCAGCCCCTTCCCCAACGTTTCTTCATTAAATTTCCACTTCACTGACCTAAAACTAAAATGAATACTTTCTGCAGATACTGTTCTATTCATCAAACAAAGACATAATTACAAAAGGATTATAACCTGTCATATGCACTTCAACTCACTCTACCATCTGAGCCACAAACGCCTTTAGAGATACTTGAATTCCACAGGCCTTCGGCTTTGATCAATAACTTATCGTACTACATATTCAACAGTCTGACCCTTAAACTCCAGCATCTACAAGAAAAATATAAAAATAAATGGGATGCATGATACTGTACATAGCTTTGATTAATTTTTTATCTTTACTTGAAAAAAAAAAATGACTCTTTGCTGTCTGAACATAGCATCAGAGGCATGTTTTGGTTTAATGTTTTTGAAACCATCGCCCGGCGGAGACCACATTAACCAAGATGAAAAAGACATGTGTGATTCATCCATGAAAAGCGCGTTGAAATGTTCAACTCTTTCTCCCAGAAATCAGCCCATCATTAGGGGAAAGGAAGTTTATTTTTCACTATTTCCCCAGTAAATTTCAGCTATACCAACTTCATTATACCAAGACTCAAATTAGGCCTCTACAGATTGCTTGTCTTCTCTGAGCGACTTTGAAGTTTTTCTTTCCGGGGTTCACGAGGGTGGAGATAAAACAGACATGAGCGGATGACGGCTGGTCGGTGACAGCTGCTGAACAATACTAAATCTTTGAAGAGTTGGAAAGAAAACTCTGGAATAAGAAAGATAAATAATAATAATATGATATGTATAATCTAAGGTGCTTCGCTTTCATTATTACCACAGACACGGCTGCGACTCACCAACATTTCTTTGACTGTTTGCTTGTCTGATGTGTTGGAAGTGATTTGGAAGGGTTTGCGGCATTTGTGATCATCTCCAGGTTACTCCCACCACTAAAACATGTATAACAGGCCAGGATGTGTGTGATTGAATGAACGGTGTCAGAGTCTAACGCAAAAAAAGGACAGTCGTGGCTAAATATGTAGCTTACAATGGTGTTTCCCAACCAGGGTGCCGAAGGATTCATCAGGGGTGCTGTGGGAATTTCACCTGATCAGCGTCTAGTGGTCAGGTAGAGCAATTGCATGTTCTACCACTAGCGGGCAACATTGCACAAAAAGACAAAGTAGTCCACAGTCATACAGTCATATTTCGTCATAATTTTAGTCACAGTGATATTTTTGCTGACTAAAATTAGACTAAAACTAAATTAAAGTTAGTGAATGAGACTAAAACTATGACTAAAATCTCCAGATATTTCCGTCGACTAAAAAAGACCAAATAAAGATGAAAAGAAGGGACTAAAATGATCCAAACTTCAGTGACTCAGTTTGAAATAGCCTCGTATAATTTAGATTCATTGCCAAAAGGAAAAGCTCTGTGTTTCGATAATGTGGGACAGGGGGTTTCAACCAGTGGTCCATGGCCACCTGGTGGTCCATGGCTGTACTGCTGGTGGTCCGTGACTGGCTATCCAGTTTAACTACTAAAAATACACTAGGGCCGCCACATATTGAATATTCATGAATATCAAGTTGATATATCTTTTTAATAATGCTACTTTTGTTATTTGAAACATTTGAGAACAGAAAGCATTGTAAAATAAAGTATCTAGCCCTCTTTTATACAAAAAAATAGGCCTAAATTGCACAAACGCACACACAGTGGGCCGCAGACTACTGCTTAGTCTGAATGGTGGTCCCTGGGGCAGAACCAGTTGAAAACCCCTGATGTCGGAGACACTTCATGAAGCAGAGAATATTAAGTATATTTGAAAACAATAATATAAATGTAAAGTTTACTCAATCTATTTCAACTATAACCCTAACCTGGAATTTTTTTGACTAAATCTTGACTTGCCATTTTCGTCAAAAGACTAAGACTAAAACTAAATAAAAAGTTGGTCAAAGTTACAAATGATCTGCTGTTGGCTGCTGATGCTGGTCTCAATCCTGGTTCTATTAGACCTCAGTGCAGCCTTTGATACTATCCATCACAACATTCTCCTGCAACGGTTAGAATGTGAAGTAGGCATCCAAGGAACGGCTCTCCGCTGGTTTAAATCCTATTTATTGGATAGGTATCAGCTTGTCAATGTAAGTCAACAGTCCTGACCACCCTGTAAAGTGATCTACGGAGTGCCACAAGGGTCCGTGCTTGGGCCAATTTTATTCATGCTATACATGCTGCCATTAGGTATAATAATCAAAAATCACAACATCACTTTTCATTGTTATGCTGACGACACACAGCTGCACTTATCAATGAAATGGTCAAACTGATCAAATAAATAGGCTTAGTGCTTGTGTAAAAGACTAAGACTAAAACTAAATTAAAATTTGCTGCCAAGATGAACCCTGGTTTATTGATGTGTGATTATTGTGATATATTTGTCCTCACGCACCCATAGCAGGATATTCAACATTGTTATAGTGTGTGAGACCGTAGGTAAACATCTGGAAAGTCTTGAGTAGGAGTTGTTCCTTCACTTTCTACTGATTGCCTTGATTTCCCATTATATTTCAATAAACATACTTTTTTGTGACGTTTTTGTTTAGTGGGGCGCCTTGAGATTTTTATTTTGTGAAAAGGGTGCCTTGGCTAAAAAAGGTTGGGAAATACTGGCTTACAACAGCCGAGGAACTGAAAGATGCCTTCCATATTGACACCAGGTCATGTGGCGCCTATCAATCGCTGTGGCAACTGCTGTGTTGATCACTGTCATCTTGTCCCACTGTGGGAGCGTCCCATGTTGCTTCCCCCGTCCACAATCTTGATTATAAAGCATCAATCGCATATCTAATTGAAATACTTGTCAGCAAAAAAATGCAATTAGACATTTATCACAAACTGCAGCCCTTCTCTGAACTTTCTTACCTTATGTCGTCACATTGTTTTGTGCATGCGTTCATGTCGCAGTAAGTACAGGTTCTGCTTAATTTATGTTTTGGTCAAATCAGCGACAGAGCAGCCATATTTCTCTCATCACAACTCACCCGTCTTCTTGTTATCCTCTTCATATCCTCTCTATCCACTCCTTCATCTAATCTGCTTCCTCTCTGCTCAGTCAGGAAGCCCCTGGATTGACTTCAATGCGGCTCTAAAGGGGGAAGGAGCAGACGCATTGTAGACAAGAAAGAGGCCGGGAATAGAAAATTGATTGAAATTGGAAATGGGGAAAAGGTACAGTCTCATAAAATGACAAAAATATTAGACCAAAGCAAAGCAGAAGCAGTAAAGGGTGGATAAAAAAGAGAGGGCAGCCGAGAGAGTAATTACAGGAGTCCCGGTGTTTTCAAAGCGTCTCTTTTATCTCACCCTTCCTGTGGCTGAGAATTAAGATGAAGCAGAAAGGAAGAAGGAGGAGAAGTCCAAGGCCTATAGTACGCACCAGACAGCGTTCGCATCACACACAAACACTCCCAAAACACGGCACCTCTGTGATCCACGGCAGATTGGATTATGTGAAGAGCCCCCCCAGTGTTACGCCGGCTTCATACCAAGAAGGCGACAGACTTGTTTGGCTGTGGCATATTGAACAGTGGAGAGGGATTAGAGCAGGCAGAAAGTTTGAAACACATCAAAGTTACTGTAAAAGCCCATGATTAAAGATTTAGCAATGTATACTTTCCCAAGTAGGCTGTGGCTCAATCAATCTCAATCAGTTTTAGTGGCATTACAATGCATTTTAATGGCAGGGGTGTGAATTTGCACCTCTATGAAACACAAATGCAGCCTCAGTCAGTCTGTTTTGGAGTTGGTGTTGTTGAATTTAGAAAATAAGAAAATATGCAGTTGTGGCCAAAAGTTTACATACCCTTTCAATCTTTTGGCCATTTTTCTTAGAATATGAATGATAACACAAACGTTTTTTTTTCCACTCATGGTCAGTGGTTTTGCGAAGCCATTTATTGTCAAATTATTGAGTTTTAAAATCGTAATGAAACAAAAAACTACTCAAATGTCCCTGATCTAACGTTTACATTATCTTCAACAACTGCCAGGAAAACTGTTCAGGAGCAAAGAAAAACTCACTTCAGCTGAAATACAGGACTCTCTGACCAAATTGGACTCTGGAAAAAAATGATGTTTGTTTCAAGAAGCACAATATGTAAACTTTTGATCAGGGACATTTGGCTAGTTTTGAACCTTTGCCACATTACAGTCACAAACCCCATAGACTCCAATGCAGTGTCGGCGAAAACCAAAAAAAAGTCATAGCAGTCAAACGACATTTCATCACAATTCGACATCACAAAGATCCTGTCAAACCACCACTTCAAAGTCCAATGCATTTCGATGGCGGAGAGCAGTGTTTTCACCTGATATTTCGGAAAGGTTATGTTATCATTCATTTTCTAGGGGTATGTAAACTTTGGGCCACAACTGCATGTCTTTTAGGCTACTAGATTAATTAATTAAATTAGAAAATTATATGAATAGATTGTAGCAAGTGTATTTTAGGTCATTTCACATCAGTGTAAAAGGGCATCAGTGCACACATCGTTCTCATTAAAATAAAAATAAAAGCATAAAACTGTGAATTACCGACATTTGACAGACAGAACAGTCTAAAAGCACAGAAGAGGCTAATTTCTACATGGCTAGGCTAGGCTACTAATCATTGATTTAGCTTACAGGTTGGCCTTAAACTTTGTAAACTTTATATTTATAATAATTACGGTTGAGTGGGCAAATTGATTTGTTTACCAGACGTTTATTTATATTGAGTTCCCTTTGACTAATATTTTTATTAATGTTGGCCTTGGGACTCACCTTTTAATCCTCCTCCCTCGGCCTGTGCTGCCTGTGGACACCAGGGGGCAGTGTTGAGCTGTAGCCTGCAGCACGTTCTCTCTGTCCCATCAGCAGCGCTTCACCTGGGACCATCTCCACTTGTGTTTTTGGGCGGAGAAAAGTTCTCAGGAGGAGCCAGGAGCACAGACGGTCCGACGTGCGCCAATGTCGAGGCACAAGTTCAACAAAGCCAGACACAAGCCGACCTCGTGAGATGCTCCAGCTCGATCCGCGGAGCTAGAGACCGAAGCAGGGCGACCCCTGTCAGGACTGTCCCGTCGCAGAGCCCTCACACTGCAGTGACTAGCAGCCAGCGCGCCTCTCCCGGAGCTCCAGGTAAGAAGACGTCTCTCAGGAATGCACAGGCGGATTGCTGCAAGACTTGGGGGACATTCCTGAGCAATACTTATTATATGTTCAAAACTCAAATTAAACTGTGGGCAAAAGTTATGGAAGTGTGTGTAAAGCTGTGTTGTGGAGTAGTATGTTGAACTAAAGTGGATTACTTGGTTAGTTCAGAATCCCACGTGTTTGTGCATCCTTTTTAATCAGTTATTCTTGGATAGGCTACTGTTTTCTTTTTACTCTGTGGGACCAACACAGTAGCACAATGGCTTATAAACCTTCTTGCCTATTATCAAAGTGTTCTGGCACAAAGTTTTGTTGTTGTTGTTGTTGGTGGTGGTGTTGATGATGTTATAGTTGTGGTTGATCATGATCTTGCACAAGTTCAAGGCTATTACTGTTACAAAGTCTATAAACCAGCAGTAGCCTACCACTGCCTGCATAATTCAAAGTGCACAGCCTGAAAATACGAAAGTATATGTGAAAGGTAAGCTGCATGTTGAAGCAAAGTTTTCAGCCCAAGGTGTCATTGCTTCTCACTTCACAACTTCTGCCTTTTGACCAAGTTTTGAGACTGGAGTTGCCTATATAGACAGCCTGACTTATTTCACTAACTTGGCAAGATTGTTTTATGGATGACTTGTTCCAAATCGCCTCATTATAGCTGTGTATGTTTAGGTGACTAAGGTAATTCTGACCCCACACACATATCTCTCTCTGTGCATAATTGTTTTCTCGGTGCCGCCTGGCTGTCCCGGGCCCCTGCGCCGCGGGGGAAGTCCTGCCCGCAGACAGGCAGAGCGGCCCGGCTGGGAACATGCCGCGTCCTGCAGCGCCTCTGAAGTCTGCTGCCTGGCTTTGAACTGTAGCCGCTGGAGGTGGAAATCAATCCATCTCTGTCCCCCCTCCCTGGCTGTTTTTTTTACCTGTGTGTGTCTCGTGCACCACACAGCAGCCCCCCAGCACATCTCCTCTTCTGCTGCTACTGGAGCTTTCAAGTTTGTAGGGAAATGTAGAGAGTGGGGCACAGATTTAAAAAAAAAAAAAAAAAAAAGAAGAAGAAGAAAAACGTTACTCATCTTCAAAAGAAATTAGTGAGGATTCTCTGGAGATTAAAGACTGAAGGAAAAGTGAAACGAAAGTGCAGGCCTGCTGAATTACTACCACTACTACAACTTCTGATGCTGCTGCTGTTACTACTGTACTTGTGTTGGGTGATATCTCATTATTAGGTACTACTAGGTGTGATATTTTTGCAAACCATCAGAAAAATCTTTGTTTAGATTACAACAAATATCTTGAATAAACTGCTTAAGTGCCAACCAAATCCAACTATACCCTTTTTGAGAAATTACACATTGAGTATGTATGTTTTTCTCTACTTTTCTGATGGTTTCTTGTAGATACAATGTTTTCCATGAATAGAAGACACTATGCTGGCCTTGCATAGTCTTAGTTTTCTCCCCCATTGTCTAAAAATAAGACAGAGAATAAAAATGTATGACAAATTATACTTTTTGCTAATTAAATCATCATAGACATAGAAAATGATACTATACTGACCCTTTTAAAAACAAAATGTATGCAATAATTGACATTTATACTCCAAACACATATAAAATAACAAAATGTATCACCATTCAGATCACCAGGGCCCTCATAATGTATGGAGAACTTGCATGCATAGCTTCCAAACAACAATTTCAATATTATCTTAGACGATACTGTATATTGTCCACCTCCTCTTCTACTACTACTTTGGTACAGATCTAAAGTATTGGGATTGAAAAATATAAGCGTTCACAGCACTTGGCATAACATTCCTACTAAGACCGCATCTCTGGCTAGAAAACTCCAGGGGCGAGCCTTGAACGGATTAAAAAGTGAACCAATTCTTTAGCTCTTTGTTTCTGCTCCTGCTACAAATGACGCAAGCCCTTCTTCTAACAACTACTGCTACTACTACTACTACAACTTCTAAAGGGATGACTACTTTGCGGAGATTAGAGGGATAAGATGAGAATAACTCAGAAGCTTTGCCCCGTAGTCGTCCGCGCCGTCACACGCCACCCAGTCGAATACATAATGTGTTTACTTAGCCTGTTTGTCTCTTTATCTTTCATTACGCTCGGCACTTGAGTTTACACAATGGCCGTATTATCCATCCGAGCGCGATCCAACGGCGGCGGATGGAGATGCTGGTGTTTTTGTGAACTTTACGGCAGTGATTTATCGTAAATGTCACAGATGATTCCAATCTACACAGCATATCCCGTTCCCTCGCAGCGATATTTACGGCCCTCCAGAGGCCTCTCACACTTGACTGTTTCATAAGGCCTCGCACATCTAAGACGACGTCGGGCGAAGCGGGCCATCCAGTTTACTTATGGAAGTCGAGTTATTTCAACTTATTAGCCCGCCGTGTGATTTATGCCTCGGGTGTTTGGCGAAGGATTGTATTTATATAGCAACTAATATGCATTGAGTCTGTATTTCCTTCAGATGTATTGAAATGATTTAATGTAGTTTAGCGTGTTAGCTCCGACAGTCGACAGTTTGTTTGCTAAGTGACAGCTTTTATTGCTGAAGTATATGAAAGCTTTGCCATACGGTGTGCTGTGATGCTGTTGCGGTGATTCTCAATAACAATCAGGATGTGGTCAACCCAAAGAATGTTTACATTACAGAACACTGAAAATACAATTACATAGGTTGCCTTACCGTACCAAAGTATACAGTAAGTAGGCCTTTGTGAGTAACCTGGGCGATATGGACACAAAATCTTATCACGATTTCGATTTCATCACAATTCATGTATACATTCATGTATATTGTCTTTTTATTTTTATGCACAACTTTTTATTTTGTTATTTTAAAATTTTGAACACAGCCATACAAAGAAAATAGTAGCTTAAACAAAAACAACAACAAAAAAGAAGGGGAAAATAAGGGGCACTGATCACAACAACGTATCAAGAAACACACAAAACTTGACCAAATCAAGCAAGGCAACTAAAGCCATCTGCTTCTTCTTGGGTTTAGTCCTGGCTTAGTCTTGGTTAAGACCTGTTTTAGTCCAATAAGTTTCAGTTCTTGCAGAGTTTTGACATGCTTCCCTCATGGTTCAGTCCTGGTTGTCCAGGTTTAGACCCGATTCAGACCCAGTTTTCTCTTGGTTTATTTCTGATTGAGTCCTTGGGTTTAGATCTGATTTAGTCCTGGTTTAGTCCAGGCTAATCATCGTTTCGTTCTGTCCCTTTTTACTTTGGTCCAGCTTTAAACCTTGATTTCAGTCTCTGCTTTAGCCTGGTTTATTTATTGTTTCAATCCAGATTCAGTCCGTGATATTGTCTGATTTTAGTCCTGATTTAGACCTAGTTTTCTCCTGGTTTAGTCCTGGTTTAATCCTGACAGTAGAAGCAGTGAGTGGAGATCAGGATTTGAGCTGAACCAGCTGAAGTTGAAGCTGAAACCACTGAATCACGATATGACGATGTTACCAAAAAAGCAGATCATCACAGAGATCAGATCACGTGAGACAGGTTCTACTGATGATTAGGACTGGATATGTTCGGTACCGTATTTTTAAGCCAGTACTTACTTTAACGATACTGATACCTAAACAATACCGATACCTATACAAAAATATGGGTCATCCACCAGAACAGTGGTTCTCACCTGGAATGGTGTCGAGACCCACTATCAATCGAGCCAATGCAAGCCATGACCCCAAAAGTCCATCCTGCGCTGTGGTATTACCTCTTGGTTTGGGAACCTTGGGGCGCAATCCAAAGCACAAATCGCCAGCCTGGTCAGAACAGCTGGGAAGATCATAGGGGCAGGTTTGTTATTGCTTCAGCAGCTGTTTGAAGAATCTACCATCAGCCAGGCCCACAGGATTATTTCGGACTCTGCTCACACCTTACACCTTACACTCTGAGTACTTACTTTTACTCCGGAAGAAGGTACAGGACTCTCTTGTGCAAATATAATAGGTATAAGAACTCTTTCATTCCTACCTCGGTGAAACTTATAAACAGTGAGTTGGAGAACATGCAGAGGAGGAGATGACTTTGTGTTTCTGCCTTTTCACTAAGGTGCACTTGTGAAGTGGTGTTGTATGGTGACTCTGTGTGTGTAACTTTGATAGTTACACACACAGACTAACTAACAAAAAAAGTTTTTTCATTTATTACATAAATAATGTAAAATGCAATGTTTTCCTACACATTATAGTTGAATTTAATAATCCTATAAAGCTAAAACTATTATCAAAATAAGTCCTGACAGACTCAGGTATTTATGTGCGTTTTAGCAGGTAAATATGAATATGCAGAGGTGCCCAAAGTGTGTTCCCTCGAGGGCCAAACTAGGCAACAGAGGGCCAAACGCAATACTGTTTCACATGTAAAGACCACATTTAAACAGATCTATCTTTTAATATCCTTTTTTTTACAGTTCTTTTGAGTAGGACATGCTGTTTTGGTGTTCTCAGGTGCTATTGTCTGTTCAGTAAGTAAATACTCTTTACAAATCTAAGCACCAGTTCAAGAGCCAAATCAAACCCCTTGAAGGGCCGAATTTGGTCCGCGAGCCCTACTTTGGGCGCCCCTACTCTGAAGAAAAATATTATTTGGTGCCTTATTTTCCGATACCATTTGTACCTAAAAACATTTTTGATACCATACTGGTATTGTTTATCGGTGCCCAGCCCTACTGATGAACTGTTGTTGCAATAGTAATCCTGCTCCTTGTTGTCTATGGCGTTATTCTTTCTCGCTATTTGTCGAGAGTGTCGTACACAACAAGAAGGCAAACTTGACTTTGAGGAGTATCTTGTGTTATTTATTTCAAGGTCTTACCTAAAACCCATTACTATTGTTCTTCTATTTTGGGGAGATGGTGATTGAACTGACTTAGATGACTGTGCTGTTGTTAAGCGATTGAGGCTTTAGATAATTGGAGGTTTTTGAAATCCACTTGAAGAACACGTGGTAAATAAAGCATGTTTACTTCAAAAGATACCGCTACGTTCATTGCTAAATGCCACTTCACATATGTTCCTCTTGAGAAGACGCATAACGAGAGACACTCTCCACCTGCATCGGATTGAGGAGTATAAAAGTCTTGTTATCCTGCTATTTTCAGCCTAAGTCTTTAAATTCTCCCCTGACTTTTTAATGGATTGACAATAGATTTGTGCTTTGAAGATTCCTCCAACCTCTCGACCACATCAGTATCTCTGTAGACTGCGGCTCAGAGGACCAGAGGTTCTAATAAGCCCCAAGATTTGTACCAAATCTTATGATGCGCACATGTTTTATCAGGCTTCTCTATATCATATGTATTCAATTGTTTTTCAGGTTAGACTGTACGCAAAGTCACATTATTTTTCACGAAAGTCAAAAGTTGAGTAAAGAAAGCTTACCAAAAAATAATCCAAAATGTGTGTGGCAACTTAGCGGCTGCTCTGTGGCCTTGCAGCAAGTGGGTTCAGAGTTTTATTCTCGTACGGTGGTATTGGTACTTCAGAAACTCACAAATCCAACAAGGCCGGGACTCAAGTACTACATCTTTGTGTGTTAGTGCTCGTTTAAAACTAGTCACGGTCCTGTTTTTATGTTTCCTTTTACAGTTTTGACGATTCGAGGTACTCAGAAAGGCAAATATTTTATTACGCTGGTCAAAAGCTTTCCTTTATCAAACTATGCATCTATTATGCTCTTTAGGTCTGGGACAATATGCTTTTGTTGCGATTCAATACATATCACAATATTTAAGGGCTGATGCAATATGTATAGTGATACAGTAAGAATTGTGAAAAGTTTGAAAAGAAATTATGGTGACATTTATTTCTTTTCTACCTGCTTTAGGCACTGAAAGCGCTTTACATCAAGGAACCACTCACCCATTCATGCTCTCATTCATACACCAGTGTACGCAGACACTGGAGGCAAGGTGGTGAAGTGTCTTGCCCAACAACACACAGCGTGCACCTGCAGGATTATTAATGTCCGGAAGTTTTGAACCGAATGCCACCTGACATTTATTAGAGTGAAAAATGCATTAACACGAAAAAATGTAGGTTTAACAAAGTGCTGTGAAATCGAACATGAATATGTTCAAAACTGCTAAATAAAAATGACTACAAACACTTAACAGCCCTTAAACAGATGTCTAGGGGGTCATTTGCACCTGCAAAAATGGATCAGCAACAGAGTCATTTGCACATGTATCTACTCACTCAGCACCGTCTCTCAAATCAGATTTGGGGTCCTAAAACTGTTATACACTCAATTGCAAATGGTAAGTTATGTGCAACATGCCGACAAAAAGCTGGATGTCATTTTAAAGTTTGTACTCGCTATTTAGCACCGGGATCCGTCTTGATAAATGATTAATGAGCTGTGGTTCTCAAAAGTGGGGAGGCACTTCAGGAGGTGGCCCCCAAAGGCAAGGGAAGGGAATATTATTTGTATAGCGCTTTTCATATGACACAAGTCACACCCAACGCGCTTCACACATGAAAGGGAGGGGGCTCATTCACTCCATGCTGATGGTGGTAAGCTACATTTGTAGCCACAGTTTCCCCTGGGGCAGACTGACAGAAGCGAGGCTGCTCACATCTGCGCCAACAGTCCCTCCAACCACCACCAACCACTCACACAGAGGCATTGGGTGAAGTGTCTTGCCCAAGGACACAACAGCAGTCTGCACCTGCAGGAGCCGGGATTCGAACCCCCGACTTTCCGATCCTGAGACGACCCGCTCTACCATATGTCGCCCTTAATGTCTTTAAAAGACATTAAAAAAATAAAAAATAATAAAATAAAAATGAATTTGAACTAAAATATATGTAAATGTTTAGGTTTATTAGTTTCAAAACACATTTTATTTCTTATTTCATGTCATTTCTAAGAGGCCAAAGCATCAGAAATGATTTTTGAATAGAATTATTATTACTGAGAGTTCCCTATGCCATCTTTGGATAAATAAGGGGGCTACAATTCTCTGGACTTTGGGAATGACCCCTCTATAGTATTTCAAATAGCTTGTGGAGCAGCCGGCACTGCACAGCCTTTAAACACTTAAAAAGTTTTGAAAGTATGAATACTTCATCAAAGTTGGTATACAGTCCCTGCATTTAACTCATACTGTATCTTTTATGTGCTTAGAGTCCCCCTTGTAATGTTAGTTGGGGCAATTAACAAACGGCCTTGACTAATTCTTGGCTGCCGCTCGGGCTTCACTTCCACAGTGAGTGCAAAATAAACAAAGACAGAGACAGACTTGGAAGAGCTCTGTATGTTCTTCTGTCCTGAAAAAAAAAAGAGAAGGAGAGGAACAAGGATCAGCGTGAGGCGTCGATGAAAGACAGATAACCGGCAGGCAGGAATCAAAGCCTGACGGGATAGGTGTGTGTGTGAGTGTGTGTGTGTGTGGGAGGGGGGTGATGTGTGTGATGTGTTGTGTGTGATGTGTGTGATGTGTGTGTTGTGTGTGATGTGATGTGTGTGATGTGTGTTGTGTGTGATGTGATGTGTGTGTTGTGTGTGATGTGTGTGTTGTGTGTGATG
>OMNZ01129794.1:71249-83163 GCA_900303255.1 Lesueurigobius sanzi | reverse complement strand
TCTGACCATGAGGCTGGCTCCACATCTGGAGATGGGTCCCCGGGCGCTGCACTGTGGTCGCCCACTGCTCCTGACGGGTTACCCCAGCGGCATCGAAGGATGGGTCAAATGCAGAGTACAAATTTCCCTACAGGCACAATAAAGTTCACCTTAACCTTCCTTAACCTATGTTGAGTTTCCTCCGTTTCATTTTCGTACCTCACTATGGATACGGTAGATGGACTGTTGTGGCATAGTTGGAATGACCAAAACGATGTAAAAGTATAATAACCAAGATGTGCTAGTGGTTGGTACAGACTAGTAAACCACGGATGGTTTGTCTCTAGGGATTGACAAGTGAGTTAACCACAGTACCGCGGTGCTAAATTGCAATCCTGCCATCAAATAAAATAAATATGATGAATGGGAAATAAAACATGCACATAGTCATTTCCAAGGAATATTCAGGACAGGCAAAAGGATAAATTTCATTATAAAATATATTATGAACAAGTAGAAACCTTCTGTGCTAAGTTTTTGTGTGATGCAGCCAGCATTTTTTGCTATATTTTAAGATAATTATCATATATTTGTTGTATTTGTTGTTATGAGCAGTTGAAACAAAGACTGAGAGTATCTGCCATCTCTTGGCTGTTTTTTTCAGTGTTGGTGGAAGTGACCAGCCTGTGTCAGGCTGTGACATGTCTGCTTCTGCTGAGCTTGTGTGCATTGTGGCAACGGTTCATCGTTTTATGCCAAAGAAATCTTCCTGCCTAAGTCTATGACACGGCCTTCATCTCATCAAGCAGACCTTTACTTTGTTTTAATTTCAGGTCTAATATTAAGTAAATCACATTTGTGGTGCCCAGATTTCAAGCTGGTAAAACTGAATTACCTATTTGTTGCAATCCAATTGGTAAAACAAAGTATAAAGAAAATGAAACCTCTGGAGTTTGGCAATGTACTGTATTCCCTTTATGTTTAATACTTGTTTTTTGGTTCAACTCTTTGACCAAAGACAGTGAATTAAGCCTGGTTGTCTGCTGTGATTGTAACACAGAGATCATGTACTGTTCACCCACTCGCACAGACATGATGAAGCACGGCAGGGTTGGGTTGCGCTGTAGTCAATGGAGTGTTAAATATGATGAATCTCTGGTGTGTTATGCTCCACTCACAAACTGAGAGATGCTCTTCATTCATCAGCCTGAGAAACTTTGGGAACAGCAGAGTCCTAATGTATTCATGTTACATGGACCATTAGCTTGCCCTGCTCTATTAACATTTTAATGTTGGCTCTTTAAAGTGATTGTAAGTCCAAACGTATTACAAATTGAATAGAATTTGCCTGCATTTTGATGTGAAGTTATTAACTAAAGATCTCAGCAACAAATCGTACCCTAGGCTTGTTTTGTTTGGATTACATTTGTGTGATATTATGTCTGTTTGTGACATTTTATTTGTTTTTCCAGTTGTTGTTCATTTGTTCTCGGATTGTGATGCCCTTTGAGACATATCTCCTGTTGGGATATGGAGCGGTACAAAAACAGAGTCTTGCAGGATTACGAGTGGACCAATGATACTCTCCTCATTTTGCAAACATAACTAACTTTAGTTCATTAGCTGTAGATTGATAATAATTTAGATATTTAGGATTGGGTTGGGGTAGTGAATGCTTTTATAAAAATATTTCTATTAAATTATCTATTAAATGAATTAGATATTATACAACCAAAATTCGAACAAATGCGACACATAAGACAACAGCCCAAAATGAGTCATGTGATCAGATGTGAGGCCAGACTCAGGACCCAAATAAACATATTTGATACGAGACTATATCGTCGCCCTGTCCTGTCATGTGGTTGTAGCGAGAGGGACACAAATTACACGGGGATATACAGTAAGTTATATGTTGGCATACGGAGGAAAGGCATTTAAGTCGGACTCAAAATCAGGCTAAAACTCCTTGTGTGATCCGGCAGTACTGTGTCTTGTCTTTCAGAATATGTGTGCAATGTTTTGCTGCACAGTCTACATTGAATGTGTTTGCATGCTGACAGTAGTTGATTGATTTAGCAAAACAACTCTGTTGTTTGAAGTTCCAATGCTGAATGTCTTCTAGTACTCCACTATACACTCTGTTCTCTCCATCGTTTTCTATTGGTACTTCAGACCATTCTTTTTCCAGAAAGGTATCTTTTCTTCAAAACTGTGTCCGGCAAACCATCAGCTGTCATCTTCAGTGTGAATTAACACACAGCATATGGCTTTATAGCTAGATTGGGAAAAAAATATGATGTTTTATGAAGTAAGATACTTTTACTATTCTGGTTAATAATAATAATAATAATAGTACATTTTATTTGTATAGCGCTTTTCTAGACTCTCAAAGACGCTTCACAGGAAGTACAATTAAAATCAACAATAGTACAATTAATTGATTTTAAATCAGAAATGGCTGCAGGTGGTGCCTGATGCCGAATTAGTTTAATTAACTTGTGTGAATTTACAATGTTGGTGACCTGCATATGCCCTGTTTTCTTTCCCTCAGGCAACCGGACAAACTAGTTGTGGTTTGGACCCGAAGAAGCCGAAGGAAATCATCCAAGGTTTGTTATCCGTTTAGCTTTCATGTTTGAATCAGAACAGACGTGCCTGTTTTTTCTTTTCCATCTTACCAATAACTGACTATATGCATGTGCCTTAGTCTCATAGCTGGCAGCCTGGCATCAAAAACCCTTACCGTGGTGTGGTGGTGTGGCCGGTCCCAGAGAACATTGAAATCACAGTCACTCTGTTTAAGGTGAGTAACTGGTGTTTGAAGTCTGGTAAGAGAGGTAGTGACTCGTTGACAGAAATGAATGAACTTAATATAGTTAGTGGGTATGGACATGTGTTCTTTTCATTCTAAGCAGAACCCTCAGCCTCAACATTCCAGGTGAGAGGCAAAATCAAATAACACATTTCCTACCTCAAACTGCCACTCAAACTGATTTTGCCACTTACAATGAAACGTTATGACATCTCGTGCATACTCTCTTTAACCTAAATAAATAGAGTGTATATTTTAACATGTTCTTGGTACCATTTCCTGCTCTTTTCTGATGATTTATTCTGATTATTTGTCGGTTGTGGCAGTTAAAACACCTACATTTCGTTTGTTATGGTGTCCCCCGCACACTGACCTAGGCCTGCTCAATGTTTTCTCTCTGTCCCTGTTGGTCCATAAAAGTTGCTGCTTCTGCTTTTGTTTTTAACCAAGGGATAAATTGTCTATTTCAACTTCATTTGACTTTAACCATGTAGGCCTAAAACGGCTGTAAAAAATCCCTGTAAATCCTATGGTTTCAGACTCTCGCGCCTCTATCCTGATGCATTTCATTGGCCCAGAGCCCGATAATTGGTGCAAAAAAACCTTATACCTAAAAATGACATATGCTTTCCAGGCTTTAATGGTAGAAATGCAGTAATGCTTTCCCGGCCTAAGTGGCTTAAATTGTGTCTTAGAAAACTCAATGTGAGGCCAGCCTCAGGCACTGCTCCTGTCAATGTGAAGGGGATGCTGTGTTTGTGGCCGTGTTTTCTACAAGAAACATGGACTGTAATAGCCAGCCTGTGATATTTCACAGTTTTAAGGTGCATTGTGGAACTCTTTATGTAGAAAAACATGTTGATATTGATGCATAGTTGACCTTTTAGTGACCCACTGACTGTACAGTATATGGCTGTATGGGTGGTTAGCATTGTGCTTTGCTGTACTTGACACTAGCCTCTATGACACTCCAGGATTAAATGTTTTTAGGTAGATCTGGTAGACTTTCTCTGCTGATGGTACCATCTCCATGGCTATGCAAACGTTCCATACAGTTTTGTTCACTTTATATTTGAGTGTACAACTCAGGCTCACAAACTGTAGTCACTGCTAGTATCTCAGCTGTGCTTAATCGTATAACATTCTGTAAACAACTATGGCCAGGCAGGCAATGTCTTGAACATATTTGACCTCAGTGTGTGGTGACACACTCAACAGCCAGTGTTCTAGTCTAACCTATTACCATACAGTCTCCATTTCAGTTGAGCTTATGGCACAGGTCGGATTTCTTTCTCAAAGTGTTACAATAATTCAACTTCCTGCTGTGCTAATTCCCTGGGTTCCTTTTAGAAAACCAGAAAAACTACCAGCTGTTTCTCTTAGGCCAGTTTATTTGTTGTTCTTTGTCTTATTCTTGGCTAAACCACTGCTGTCATAGTTGCTCAGTGTAATAAAAAATATAACCGCTTTCTCACTGTAAACTGAATTTCACTACTATCAAATTGATGAAATCTTGCCTCTGGGATTCTTTCTTAAGATGGAGGATCACAAAGCTGTGAGCCTTTCCCTGACTGCTTGGATATTGATCCGAGTAAGTGCAAATGCAGAGGTTACACAGGAAGGCCATCGGTGTCTGTCTTTACTACATTCTACATATTGATTTTGGGCCACTACATAATCACTGAGTAGTCTGTTATAGGTCATTAGTGTCAATTACAGAATGTTGAACAACTATTTACAGACAAGCTAATGGGGTGTATCTGAATGTATTGGAACAACATCTTATCTATCTTCTGTTTATGCCTGACAGGACCCACATGCTGAGGAGTTTGAAGACAAAGAGTGGACATTTGTCATTGAAAACGTAAGTTAACTACATTTTACTTGATGGTAATTGACCCAGTTCAGTCTTTCATTTCTGGGGCTACAGCCGCTACATTCTTTTTACCTTCACATTTGGCGCCATCGTGTGGCACTAACTTGTCATTACACATTGGTAACTGGAACAAATGTTAACTACTGATTACTTTCGGTGATTTTAATAATATTAATAATAAAAGGAAATCAATAAGCAACAGTGGTCCAGGGATTACAGCCCTTTTCTGAATGTTGTTCTTAGACACTTCACATGTCTTGCTGATATGAATATGGTGAGTGATTGGTGTTGGTCGGAGAGGTTGGTACCCTCACTTCTGTCTACCACTGTCTGTGCAGCTGTGGCAATGTACCTTTATTACCTGTGTACAGTGAACGCATAACACATACAAATTGTTAAGCAACCTTTTAGCATCTGGGAAAGCCCTATTTAAGACCATTTTGCCAGTGGCATTTGAGCAGTTGCAAAATAACTAAAAAAATATTCTATAATTACACCATGAAAGTTGAATAATCAGAGAACGTATAATGCATTTTGTTGTATGTTTGCTCCCATAATGTCCTGTGACTTGCTCGCATGCCCTGTCCTGTGTGTCTGTGTGGGTGTTTAAATATTGTTCTTTACACATCAGAATCAGAATCATTTATTAATGGCCACACAGCAGAGTTGGTGGAATTTGTTTCCGGTACAGCACATCATGCTTCCATCTCCTATGTCAGTTGCATACATACAGAAAGGTCAGATATGCCTCATATTTTAAGCATATGTTTACATTTGTATTTTGGTCTGTGTTAATATAACCACTTAAATAACAAGTCAGACACATCAAAATATGATCCTGTTAATTGTATGATTGATAATGTAGTAAGAAGTTAATTCATGAACTGGTACATGTATGTGTGTTTGTGTGACATGACAGTGGTCATGTGACTGAACATTGTCATCTTCATATTGCCTTAACGACTAATGTAAATGTCTTTCTTTCTTTCTTGGTCAGAGACTGTAAGTGAACAGGACAGAAGCCTGTTGCTGTTGTTTCTTTGTTGTTTTGTTCATTCTGCACTGTTTCTGAAATGACACATTTTATTGTATGGATGTTGGGGGAGGTGCTTATAAGCTCTTTTGCTTCAGCCTACTCCTTCTGAGCATAATGTTTACTGCTCAAATAAATAAATAAACTAAACTAAACTACATTTCTGCACCAAACATTTAAGGGGAGCAGTTCCCAACAACCCCCAGCCCCTCTTCAGTCACGGGGACCCCCTGTCCCCTCTGCTTGTGGTCAGCAGAACAGGGGCTCAATGACGTTAATGCTAACTTGCCTCCACTGTTAGCATAACAAACTTTGTAGCATCCGAAATCCCCACATTGCACTTTTCACTGTGGAAAATTCATAATTGGGTCAAAAAATGCAACATGCAATGAGTAGGCTTTGAGTTTACAGCAAAACAGGGAGGTTTACACTTCTGTTGATGATGCACAAAGCAAAGAGGGACTACTCCGCATATTGAACTTGGAAAAGGTGAGGCTATCTGACTTTAAATTAGTGGCAGGATAGTGCATTTATAAATAAAGATTTAAAGGCATTTGTGTCTCTTACTACTTAAACATGCACCGGATACAGTCCCTCTAAAAGTGGCCCAGTACCCCAGGACTCCCCTGTCCGAACACACGTCAAAGGGGTGTGGTATTTAAAGAACTGCAAAATGTTCTTGTGGCGTGAACGTGCCTGTTTTATGCTGGTCAGGAGCCAGAGTTGGCTGCAGTCTGAGATAAAATTGGGAATACAAACAGGTCAATCTGTGTTCTCATAGCAGAGCGTGGGAGAGAGTGAAGAGAGTGCAGAGGAAGAAACACTTTTGAGATGCTTCTGTGCATACCTGACTAATGACAGTGAGATCAAAGTCAGGCCAGTGCGCTGACAGCAAGAACCCAAACTACAAGATAACGGCCATTAGGGCAACTAACACCTTTATTCTCAATTATACTGCAGCTTTGAAAAAACAATACTATGAAAACAAAATAGTTGTTTGAAATTTTTGGCCAAAAATAAATAAATTCTGGAAACTTTACGCATATATTTTATAACAAAGAGATGATTTTCTTTTACATTACTCTTTTACATTAATCTTTCTTCACCACAAGAGGGCAGTACTGCTCAACATCTATCAGACAGCCAGCACACAATGTTGTATGTATGTAGCTGGCTGCGTTTTCGTTTATTCATAATCGGTGTAGAAGGGATGGCATAATTATTTATATTGTATGCATTTTTCAGGCTTTGTCCGGGTCTACAAAGAGCTGTACAATGCTGTATAAATTGTCTTGGAGCAGGAAAACAGGAGAGGTGAGCTCCCCTGACCTCTCATCAGACGACACAGGAAAGAGGGGAGAATACGCCATTGTGCCTGAGTCGTGGAGATGATGAAATTTAAGATCCCTGTGCGGTGGCTTGTTCTTAATCTGGGGGCCAACCTCATGCTAGGCTAATCCCTCGCCGCTGAATTACCAGTCCTCACTAGATTGTATTTTGTCATTGAAAAATGGCAGTGTCAAACACTACCTTTTCTCCTCTATTTGTTCGTCTGCCAAAGCGAATCGCATAATCAAAAGATGGAAAGAAGTCAAAGAGCTGAAGGAGGAAGGGAGAGGTGGCAGAATGGAAATGGCTGCACTGTGGTATCTCTAAATTGCATGCTACCCTCGCCTTTGACTGCTCTTTTAAATGGGAGCATATTATCAAGAAGGTGGGCAAATTGAGAGTCAAAAGATTGGATGACTCTATTTGAAGGCATTGTGCTGACTGACTCTTTTGTGTGAGGCAATGTGTATCTGTCTGTGTGGATTGTCTGCTTCTGCATATTAACCAAAGCTGGAGATGGTTGTGTCCCTCAATCTTCAAAGCTTTTGTGAAGGATTTCCATAACTCACACACGCTGGACAATTGTGTCTAAGCTATCATGTCTGAATATTTTCAATATACTCACACCTGGGCCTCAACTGCTCTCGCAATGTCCACCCAATAGACTTTGTTGTTAACAAATACCTTCCAGTAATAGAAGTGTAGTTTGTCTCAAAGCACAGTAACTTATATATTGTCTATTGTCTTAGTTTAATTGTTATAAGGTTTATAATCCATGTTGCATCCTTCCATTTCAATTATTTAAAAAATATATCTTGCCATAGTCCATTAAAACTATTTTAATTTATGATACATTACCCAAATTCTATACAATTAAGCAAGCTAGTTTCACCTGAAAATGGGCAAACACACAACTTGCAGCCACTTACCTTAGCACTTATTTCCTTGGTAAACCCCCCTCCCTCCCCCCAACAGTTTTTGCTTGGAACACATTACGTAGGCCAGTGGGTTGTGATCGCTGACGGGGCCTCAGGGAAGAAAAACACAATTATTTCAGCCCTCTTCTATTCACGCAAAGGTGACAAAAGCTGGTATGAAGTATGAAATCCCAAAAGTTCCTCCTGCGCTGGGGCCGTCAAATTGGGATTAATCTGTGTGCATGCATGTGTCTCCGCAAGTTTTTTTTTTATTTTTTTTTTACCTTTGCTCGTTTCTCATTTGTTAAATAGTTTTGGTAAGTCAAAGCCCTAATTTAACGTGAGATAGTAATGGAAATGTTTGGTTCATTTAAATGTTGAAAATGCTGAAGCCCATCTTTGTGAGCGGGGCAGCGAATGCCAGGTATAGGATCACACATTTGCAGATCTACAGTAAGAGACAGTTGCTTGTAATGCATAAAAAAGGCTATGTGAAGAATGAGGTTTGACATATGTATTTGGGATTTTGGGGGTATTTCCATATTTTGGACCTGCGTCGCTTTCGAATGAGTGCAGGTGCTGTGTGAGGTGAGGCCGGGTGGTCCCTAATGTTGCCCTAATAGGCTTACTGGGTCCCTAATCCACACCACACCACCACATCACATGGCTGGTCTGCTGACTAACGCCACCATCAGTTTGTGTACTGTGTCTGTTCAGGTGTCGTCTCGTTGTGTGGCTTCAACTACTTCAGCGGTTGATGTAGTGTGAAAAAGTGTGTGTAGCACTAATACTTGAACACCCATCATGCAAAATCAGCTTTTTTGTGCTTTTAAGAATCTATTATAACACAGTATTATACCCTCATCAAAAATGTTCCTTGAATTGTGTCCTTTATTCGTGCATGTTTTAACAATGCTGCTCTCAAAACACCAGCCCACACACCAACATGCGCCACACGGAGTAATCCATGGAGATTCTAAACAACTTCACCAAACTTGTTCCGGTCCTGTTTGTGATCAACTGTGATCATCTTGTGCACCATCTGCTACTAGTGCATTGTGTAACTACATTTCACAATATAACTTTATTGTATATTTTCTAGACAGACATTATTTAGAGCAGGGATCTTCCACCAGTAGCTCGGTAGCTGCTTATAGCTCGTCAGCCTTTTCCAAGTAGCTTGCCATTCGCCAAAGACTTTCTACATTTCTACATGCGCTTGGTGAGTCAATTCGATGCATTTTTGTTGTCCAGACAAACATAAACATTTATGCGAAATGTATAGCAAAAAAAAAAAAAAGTCTTGAGCAGAATCTCTCTTTTATTGTCTGTGTAGGTTCTCAGTCTTACAGGAGTTGTCCATCGTAGGCAAAGATTCTTCAGTCTTCGTCTGTACTAGGCAAGTCAGTAGGAAAGTAATGAGCATTAATTAGGTGTGAATTGGTCAAATGTTTTTCAATCTTTAGAACCAAGAGAGGTGGGACTTAGAGGTCAACTCCTACTGGTTTTGTCTTAGGAGACCCACGAGCTGTCACGTCTGTTCATTCGCTGACAACACTTTTTGGATAAAGAGCGAAACGTCCTACTCTTTTATTGTGTTGAATTATCTTTGCAGTCCTATAGACCTAGTTACACATGTTTCTGTGAAGTATTAGTAGCTTACTGCAATTGCACATAAGGGTGCAATGTCCACAGTGCACCAGTCTCTTATGGCTCCTCCTGCAGGTGGTGGGTCTACGGGAAGATGGCCCCACAACGCTCCTTCACCTCTGGGCGACGGAACCGGCCTTGATGGTCTCATCATAATCATTCGGGTGCTCAAACCCCTCCACCACGATAAGATGGCAGTTCGAGAAGGGGTGATTTAGAACTATACTACAAAAATATCAAGGCTAAGGTGGTTCAAAAAGTCAGGATAAAGCATACTACACACAGCATATATTTTTGTATACAAAATCAGCAACAATGTTGTTGTTATTCATATTTTGGTTTGTCCTTTTGTGGCTGTTGTCCTTCACCCGCTTGTGCAACATGCTACTGCCCAGTGCCTACAGTCTGATTCTGTCAGTGTCTGTGTTTGCTTGAGTGACTTCAGATTTGCAGGTTGTATTGGTGTGTATGTCCCACTGGTCCAGGTTGTTTTGACCTCCACTTTCATCTCCCTGAGTCTGCGGCCGGCTACTGCTGCCCTGTGCCTGTGCTTAGCCAACAAAACAGCATATGTCTCACTATACAATCTTTCAATCTTTTAAGTTGACAGTCATTACCTCTTTGTTTCTTAATTGTATGGATTTTCCATTTCAGTTGCTAAGGCATGTTAATAACATTTTAAAGGATGATGAAGCATAGAAGCCTGTTTGTTTTGTCTCATACACACAGGTACTGATGGCAAAATAGCTTCCAAAAACAAGAAAACACACTACATCCAATCACTTTGATATTTTGATTAAATTTTGGTCAGCGTGAATAAATATTTCAAAATGTGTAGCTAAAAGTTGGCAAAGTGTCTTATTGGCAGAACTGAATAAGCTCTGCAGAATCATGTATTGAAAAAACTGCAAAAGTAGTTCTGACACCTTACATTGCTGTATCTTACATCCCTTCATCAGCCAGGAGCATGAAAAGTACAATTTGATACTTTGATATGGAGGAAAAAAAAATGTTTTGTGTTATAACCTGAACAGTGCAGAACACAGATTGTGAAATGGCTCTCTTCGCTCACTATATTTTATCATTTCTGCTTAAATAAAACTTGCATGAAAATTGTTCCTCATCTTCACAAAATGATCTCACTCCCATCATCACTTTCCCATCTCATTTCGAGTACTAGACTATTGGTTTCTGTTTTGTGTTATTCTCACTGCCTTCCTTCACTGTTGCTCTAATCCCAGTCTTGAACCTTGTTTTCAGGGCATGTGGCGACAGTGGGTGGTCAAACAGCTCTTTGGCACAAAGTGAGTTGTGTTTGGACAATGACAGCAGAGCAGTTATCTAAATCTCTACTATTTGTTTTCTTGGTGCTTCTTAAGATGGCGGCATGTGATGGAGACAGGCCTCTGTAGCCCACAACACATTGCATGGCAAATCATCCTGTTTATCCACAAGCTTGACCCACTGGGCTGGCGTAGATGGGCCGCTTTGGGTGCTGTGATGTACGTCAGGTGCGTTAGTTCAAAATGCACTTACAAGAATCTATTATGAATGTAGGTGTAGAGTGACTTGTGTAACAATATCTTCAAGAATTTTTCGTTTCTAGTTTGAGGAACAATTTTTGTCCCAGAGGGAAGAGAAAAACTGTTCAGCTTGGTTGCTGTGAATAGCGGATTGTTATGCGTTCTGGTCCCACAACTAAGCCAGCCATTGACAGTTGACTGATCCCCAAACATGGTTCCCTCTCTGTTTTGGCTATAAATCTGTGCTGGAAGCTAAGGTTTTGGAAACTAGATGAATCACTCTGTGCTTAGCAGAATTGCCTTAAAAGGAAAAATACAACAAAACACAAAACTCTGCCTCCCTCTTTTCATTGGCTCAGTCTTTACAGTAAATCACAACAATACTGACCCTCAAAATATCTACTAATATAATTGTATTTATATGTGCACCATGTGCATTTCAAATGACTGATCTAGGAAGACCTTGTAATTGTTAAAAATATATTTTAAATGAAGAGTGGGCACAGTACGACACATTCTCCACACCAGCTCCCTATCCAATCCCTGCACTAATTCCCCCTTGGTAGAAGGTGTTCATTGTTTCTCTTTCATTCTAATCTCTCCTGCTCCTTCTTAAAAATCCATATTATATTCTCTTTGAGTTGGCCACAATCAGAGGCACTGAAGCAGAGCATCACCCTGCTAATGCTCTTTGTCTCCCCAGATTTGTCACTTAGCATGGAGAGTACACTTTTGTCATGGAGCGGAGTGGGAGAGAGGCAGACTCTCACTTGGGGCAATTGTTTCTTGTCA
>OMNZ01129794.1:28572-71229 GCA_900303255.1 Lesueurigobius sanzi | reverse complement strand
TGTTTCTTGTCACAGGCCATCTTGGCCAACCTCCCCCTTACGCAAATCAGCTTTGCTGTGGATTAGGGCCCTATCATAGCCCTGTTAAATCTCAGCAGCCGTCATAAAGCATCTAAAACAAACACATTCTTGAAGACTGAATCAAGTGTTTTGACACACTCCAAAAAAGCTTTACCTAGAAAATTTTATTTTGCAGCTCCGAAATATGATAATGTTTTTGTCAAATCTTTGAGCTATTTGGCATCTCTCTTAAATGCGATAAGTCTTACACTAGAATAATGTTTCTATTTCAAAACACCCATACTCCTTTTCTCATGAGATTTCTGGCTTACCCTTGTCTTAGCTCACTATAATTTCCCATCTTTTTGCACATTTCCAGATGTGTGCACCTCTGCTTCACAGTTTCATGGGGGTCCATAATCAATTTTAGATGTTGTTTGTTGTTATATTGGCACTGTGCCCCTACACATGTGTGGCCAAGAGATGTTATTGGCCATTTTGTACCTTGATGATGACCAAAGATGGTGAAATGGAGGAAAAGTGATGAGCAGGCACTTCACAGACCAGGGATGGACTGTTGCTCTAATCCGATCGACCTGTGGCCTGCCCCTCGTAACTGTTTACCGCAGTTTCCAATTTTTCCTCTCTTTAGTCCTCCTTCCCAAACCGTCCAGTTCTATGTCGCTATTGCCATTTTCTCCCAATTCCCCTCAATTCATTTCTTGACCATCCCCTTCTTTTAAAGGGCCCCCATGTTGCCTTTTTTACTCTTCCCCGCAGAAGTGCAGAGGCAGGACTTTTTGCTGCTGGTAATTTATTTTCCCATTAGCCCCCTGTCTGAAGTGCATGCTCTGGGTCTGAGTGTGCATGGGGGCACCGAGGGCCACCCAAAAGAAAGACCCATGGAGTTAAAGAGGAGGCCGTCCTGGACAAACTGATAAGGAGTAAGGGGGAAAGAGTTTGTTCAAAAATGAAGGAAAGAGAAAACCAACTTGGTTATCCAGCCAAGTGTGGGTGTGCAAATTAAGACTTTAAAATGTCAAATGAGTCCTATGTTCAAACTATAAAAAAACGTATTTTAGCAAAATTACTTTGTTTAACTTAGCCTGACTCATTGAAGAGGTATCACATTACACAAGTATTTGTTGAATTTGAGAGTGCAGTGCTGGCCAAGAGGAAAATAATCTTTCAGGTCGGATTAGGCTTTTTAGGGGCCAGTTAGTTTGTGGCTCCTTGGCTTTCATCTTCTACCATCAGAGGCAACTCGACATTAAGACAGACATTCCATTCAACCCTCATTTTCCTTTTGTACAGAGACATTGTGGCCAATGCTAAGGAGATTTTGATGTAATTCTGTAAATGATCCGTATTTCCAGAGAAATCCATTTACATACAGTAGTTTCTTTCACATTTTACACATTTTGTCTGTTTACTTTTACAAATTCCTTCACTGTTTCACACACAGTTTTTATACATGTGTGCTTGAGGTTATAAAGACTTTGCCTAGGTGTCCTTGAGACGCAACTTGGCTGTCCTTGCAACTATTTACATAAAGCTGATTTGCACAGTCCTGCCATTATAATAAAAAGCATTGTTATTGTAATGCACGTGCCTTTGGTAATAGTACGGCATGGCCTTAATGTTTTTGTTGCATTTATAATACACATCATCGCTGCTTGGGAAAGGGAAAATAAATCCTCACTTCTAATAGTAATGGATGAAAATTGGTCCTTATCTGCACGTGTGTGTGCACCTATAAAGCCCATAGTGTAGTCTTCATAGTGGTATGTAAAAAGGCCCGACTTATCAGTTATCAGGGGAGGCCAAATTGACACAGAGGAATCACTCTATTGTGTGTGGATTCAAAGAGAGATGTGAGCATATTGGATGTCTCCATTTCCAATAACTATGACCTTGAGGCAGGAGAACAGCACAGTGCCCCCACCTCCAATCTGCTGACTGCTGAATTCCACAACGGCCAAATGATTTTGTGATTTAGGGAGAAGGGCTAATCGGTGCTAGTTCAGAGCCAGACAAATTGAGTTGTTGTCTCCATCTATATCTTAAGAACGTCTATAGTACTGAAGTTGACAGTCACAGTCATGAACCTTGTTTGTGAAGGCTCTCAGTCGTCCAGGAAATCTTCATCGTCGTGAGGCTTGAATCGGCGACTGGACTGGGTTGATTAAGTTGAGGATGGTTCGCTTCGATCTACAGCTTCTGGTCAGAAAGTGTGACCGGTAGACACAAGTTAGGCCTTTAAGTCATAAACCTTATTTTCTAAGTATTTATTCATTTAATTAACCTGGCATGCTGAGACTGACTCTTTCTGAACAGGTGAAAAGGGGATAGGATATGTGTTTCCAGAGGCCTTCCAACTTTACCTGGCTTGTTTTTTATTATTTCTTCACTTACTTGCCTTTTATGAAGCCTGAAACATAACCTGACCAAATATTTAGAAGTATTATTTTAGCATGTATTCCCCTTTTCCACTTTAGACTGTAATGAAGATCTCTATACTATCATGTTTTCTTTTATGTACACTGTAACTGACCTCCATTTGTCCTCCTAAATGTTGTGTTTTGTGATACTAGGATTAAGATAAGTTTTGTTCCGTATCAAGCAGATAATTATCTTGGCCCTTTTTTACTGTTTTATTTTTCACAGCATTGTGAAAATGTAAATAGATTTTAGGCATAAAGTAATCCATATGCTATTTTAAATAGATGAAGATGTAGCAATTTGGGACTTATTGACTTTGGTCCTTCTGTTAGAAGCAATTACCTGATTGCAGCATGTTGGGCACTTTTGTTAACACTATACTCAGCTGTCTCCGACACCGAGCTCTATTAGCACTCTTCTTAATTAATCCATCTCTCTGTGACAAAAAGGACGGGCCCCGCCTTCTATTGGGCCGCCCTGTTGGCATTTTGGGGCATTGGGATTCAGGAGAGAACCCCTGGGTACCCCCTTCCTGCCCTGGCCCCTCTACCCCCACCAGGGAGCATCTTTGGATCGATTCTGAGCCAGCTGGCACAAAGCAAGGGGAAAGCAATTGATGATGGTACCCCAAATACGTGTTTTCCATTCAATGTTTTTTTTTTTTTATAATTTCAAGGCCCACTTTGGAAGATTCCTCGTTTGATGTTGCTACGTCACAACTAAGCAAAAACTCAAAACAAAAATGAACGTGCCTGCGATATCAAATGTGCTGTGATATATGATTAGCTAGACACAAACAATGCTATATTTGCAAGTAAGTATAAATGCCCAGGGCCAAATTGAGATTTTTTGAGATCTTCTGTACCGGAGTTTCTTTGGGCTATGTCCTCAACAAACTTAAACAACTATTTTGAAAACTTCAGTCATGTTTATGAAGGTTCCAAAGTTGTGAATTTTATGTCTTTTCACAAAAAATATAACTAAAGCCAGGAGTTCTCAGTGTGTGTAACTCCCGCAGAAGCTTTTCATTCAAATTACATTGAACATAAGCCTTTCATATCACCTGATGACCCCCTCAAATATCTCAATCTCCCAAATCAAGAACCAGTAACTTTCTGGTAGTTATGCTTTGGAGCTAGCAATTTGGAAGAGGACCTAATAAACCTCACGTACGACTAATGTTGACGAATGTTGCTAGTCGGGTCGGTGAAGAAGCCAATACACAGAAAAGAGGAATGTATTTTTCACCACTAAAAACTCCTGTTAACTATTCTAAAAACATTGACAATATTTAAAAAATGGACTTGAACGAACTCCGAAATGTCGATAACGCTCTGCTGTGATTTCTAACACGCAGTCGCGCTTTGAGACAGCTAGGGGGCAGCACACATACAGCCATGGGGTGCTTTAAGACTCGGAATCTTCTACCTCATCCCCACAAACAGTCATCCCAGGTATTTAGTCCTTCTCAGTGCTCCGAGGAGAGGGCACACACTGATAGTCCTGCCCTCTCGGTAATAAATTAAACTTCTGCATTGTCCTTCCCTTTCATTTTACACATCACGTCAAAATCCCTCTCCCTCCATAATCCCGAGCACCTTTCTGTCACGCACACTCACTCACAAGTCCCGGTGATTGACAAGCGGCGTCCAGGGAAATACAGCACATTTCCATTGTTTGCTGCCCTGCTCAAATCTGTCGAAACACTTATTCCATTCTTTCACCAAGGTATTTGCATATCCTTAAGTATTTCCTATTTTTCAATACCCCACCCACCCATTCTCCTTTTTGTCAAATCCCCTCTTCTTAAGTGTTTGGTGCATTCGACAAATTCATTCATAAAGTATCTCCATGCGCTATTAGCTTAGTATAATAGCGGGCGTTAATCTGCTGCGAGATAAGAGTTGGAGAGGGAGAATGTGCTCATCTTTGACTCTTGACTTGGTGCTTTGGTTTAGCTGAGGTCGGTGATGACGAGGCTGCATTAATTCATTAGGTGACGAGACTGGGAGGTGAACAAAGCCGCAAAAATGTCAAGTGGCTTCCCAGGTCAGTCACTCGTTCTCGTACATATTTTTAAAGCTTGATTTGCTTTGAGGAGACAAAGACAAAGTGGGGAAAAATGGTCTTTAGTCGGATCGTCATGTGTGTGTGTGTGTGTGAAGCTGGTAAATGATGAAATGTGCTGTCAAAATGTAAAACGTTGATTGGCGACACCATGAAGAAAGAACAGTTTGATTATTTTTTTTCTCCTGTGGATGATTCACATTTTGCTATCTAAATGGTACATGGAAATGATTAAGGCCAGTGTTTCTCAAATGGGATGGCGTTGGGGCCCGCCATCACCCTAGTTAGTATGACGAACCTTTACCCAAAAAATAATTTAATGTAAAATATGGTATTTCCACACAGTTGTTGTTGTTAAATAAGGATGAAATAAGCCTAAAAAGCTGAAATCGTGTCCTTTTACACATAATACACAGCAAAAAGTCATCTTAAACGTACATGTTCCTAGATGAATAACAGCATTTTGCTTCTTATTCATCCCGTAATTAAGTTAAGGAAAGTTTTTTTGCACTTAAATTAAATAGAAACATCTCATCGCTCTTCAAATCAGAGTTTAACAATAATTGTTGGCAAAAGGCTTTTCTTGCCAAGTCAAACTTACTCAAATTAAGCCTACACTTAAAACTACACTTAATTTGAGTCAATTTGAGTCATTTTAGCTTGACAAGATGATATTTTTTCGCAATATATTTCTTCAGTCGATAAATATTGAATTAAAAAAAAATATAATTTTCAGAGAAAAGCTTTTGACACACTGGAAATCATTACGTGACCCACCAGTTGAGAACACCCCTTCCCTTTGCAAACACCAAGAGTGTCCATGTTGCCCTTTTATGCATAAACTTTCTTGCTTTGACCTTTACTAACGTGCTCTGAAATAAATTAGATTTTTGTTTTTGGTCAAATGTGAATGTTCCTGAACTTAATTAAAATCACAAATCGTGTGTAGCCGGACTCTATTCATTTTTATTGTTCCTCGTAGACTCACAAAACTGAGTGGATGTAGCGGCGTGTCTCTGTGAAGACCCTGCAGTCCACGGCGATAAGATGGAGACCGAGTTTCCCCCACAGAATGATGCCCATGTGTTTTTGTGTGAAGATATCCGCTATCACTTTATCTTTGGAAACGCCTGAGCCCGTTTATATGTATATGTGCTCTCAAACTGGTGTTGTGTGAAAGAGAGCCAGCCGCTGTGCCAGGTTCAGCCCCGTGCACATGTGAGGACGAATCCTTCGGGCTCGATGCATGTCGCAGACAAGAAGGTATTTTTCTGTGGAATCCAGTCGGTGATTAGACTGTCATTTAGGGCAGTGGTTCCCAACCTTTTTTGTCTCACGTACCCCTTGGGTCTTTCATTTATACTCGGAGTACCCCCTGCTTTGGTGGATTGTTGATTAGTTAGAAAGTGAATGACAAAAACTCTAATTTGTCAGGTGAAAGACTGCTAAATACTCTCACTCTTTACAGTTAAATGTTTTAAAATGTCTTTTCTTTGGCCATAATAATCAAAAATACAATTTCTTTCATCTTATTTTTTATCTGAAATTATTCCAAGCACCCCCTGCTCACCTCTTGCATCCCTGTACCACTGATTTAGGAGACGAAATTAAAGAAAAATGAAGAGGAGCAAAATACATCAGCACATCAGCCTGAAAATAAGACCGCTTTTTCTCTTTGTCTAACGTCTAAAAATGAGTTCAGTATGATGATTTCTACAGGATACTCGGAGGAAATTATGAATGACGCAATGAATGGAGCGAGATAATAAACTGCTAATAAACCCAACACTCTTGTTCTTGTGATCTATCCATATTGCCTGCACATCTAAGCACTAGAGCCTGACATGCTGTGAAAAATCAGTTTCTAAAAGCAATGGAGGCAGACAAAAAGCTGGAACATCTCCAGCTGTTTAGTTTCCATATCTAACAGTTGGTGACAAGGTTTTGCAGCAGTTCTCATTTTTCACACTGTCCTCTGGTGAGCTGCTTGTGTCCACACACACACACACACATACACACACACACACCAAGGGCCTGTCACTGATTCTATAACTCTTATCACCTGGTCTGTGGCATATTCCCAAATTCCAATTTGACTGCTAGCCCCTGGCCCAAAGCACATCTCTGAAAAAGAGGTGCGGTAAAATGGTTTCAGCATGGACCTTTTTGATAGGAAATATCAGCAAGGATTTTATGACTGAATTTACAATGAGACGCGCACGAGACACACTTTGGAGATAGTTCTGCTTGTACCAAATGCAACACACTACAGGTAAACATTCTGGTAAATCTAGACCATCTGACTGAGACTAGTGTTGATAATTCACAAAATAATTCTGTCATTTCTGCTGTCGGAGATAAAGTGGGACCAACGTTATACAAATGTTACGTTGCCAAATATTCCATCTTTATAATAAGAAAAACCCTGTTCCGTCTCGCTCTCCTCTCTGCAGGAGTCGCCATCAGGAAGGAGGAAGGCCTTGGCAACCAGCAGCATCAACATGAAGCAGTATGCCAGCCCTATGCCCACACAAACAGATGTCAAACTCAAGTTTAAGCCCCTGTCCAAGAAGGTGGTGTCTGCCACTCTGCAGTTCTCCCTCTCCTGCATCTTTCTCCGTGAGGGAAAGGCCACGTAAGTATTTTATAGTCTTGGGTAATGCAATTTCTACAAGAGGGTAGAACCGATAACTGTACAATTTTGGATAAACGGCTTCAAAATGACTTTAAGTGTTCCTTTTAATAAGCTGCTTTGACCTCTAGAGCATTCATTCAGGTTTCTGTTTGTTATTCATTCTAATTTGATAGCGGCTAGTTTAATTTAAAACCCACCGCCCACATAACTGGAATGGAGCGGAGCTGGGCCTTTGTGTGGAGGACGGCAGGTCGATGGCACATAACCCTTGTTAACCCTTCGCAGAATGATGTGGACCACACAAACAAACTCTATCAGTGTTCAAATGAGCCCACAGCCTGGGAAGCGCCAGCACAAAGAACGGAGTTGAATGCACAGAATATGATGGTAGGGGGTGATATAGAGCGGCGGTAGATGAAAACACCAATTTATGGATGAGTAAAAGAACAAAATGAGCAAGGCAGAAGAGTTATGATATGATGAAGGAGAAATTGGTCCTAGCTTGAATGTGAGTGATCATGTTTTGTTTTTTTTTTATTCGCAGGGATGAAGACATGCAGAGTCTCGCCAGCTTGATGAGCATGAAGCAGGCGGACATCGGGAACCTGGACGATTTCGAAGAGGACAACGAGGAGGATGAGGAGAACAGGGTAAACCAGGAGGAGAAGGCAGCAAAAATCACAGGTAATTCTGGATCTTGTAAAATAGTCAATACTCAGTGACTCATTGGACACATTATTCTGGTTGAAACGGAAAAGCAGTTTGGCCTCGACCAAGGCTTCTGTGGGGCATCAACCGTATCACTTGCTTTTCCTACTCGAGCTAATGATCATATGAGCCAGCTTCTTACTTATTTGTTCATCTTCCTGTTGTGCAATGTTCTTTTTTTTCATTTTATTTGATTCTTCTGTTGCAAAGATCCGCTCTGGTTCCTTGTTTTGCTTTTTCTCAACGCAGTCTTTTTATACTTTGAGTTCGCTATAGATTCCATAGCTTTTGTGTTGACCTTGTGTCTTTCTGCTTTGTTTAATCCAACTTTCAGGGAAGCATCACTTTGTGTTAAGCTTCGTGCTTTCTTTCCTTTCTGCTCTGTCCATCCCATTTATATGTATGTGCATTGAGCGCCTTCAGCCGCGATTCAGTTGTGTGCATCCTTGAATCAAAGGCCCGGGCCATGCTGCTTAAACACTCCACTGTCTTTTGTGATTCTGTCCATACACAATGCTGTTATGGGGCTGGCGTAAAATGTGCAACGCAGCGTGTTCTTGAACGTTGGGAAAATGAAAAACGCATTTTCAATACAAAATGGACAATATTTATTTACTAAAACGTTTCTTCGAGAATTTTGTGAAATCATTTGAATGGATAAATGACCGTTCTTGTCACTAGGGAATGCTAAAAAGTTGTTGTATGGACAAATCATGCTAATATCTCCTATAATAATGTTAGCACAGACATAACATTGGGCGTTCAAGTTGTATTTTCTCTTGAAGCCAAGCATTAAAAACATGTGGCGGTTACATGTTAAATTTGGCCTGTTATTTTTGTCTTCTCTCTGCTGTCCTTTCTTCCCCCTGTCCTGTACGGGCCTGGCGTTTACAGAGATTGTAAACCAGTTGAATGCCCTGAGCTGCTTACATGGGGACGATGATGATGATGATGGTTTCCATAAGCGAGCACGCAAAGCTAAGCCTGCCGCTTCGTCCCAAGGTCTTTTTTCTCCTTTCTTTCTACTCTATCATCAGTCACCCTTATTCTACCTGTGTACTCTACCACCTTTTCCTCTACCAATGGATATTTGCAGCTATCCACTCTTTGTTTCCTCTCCACCTGTCCATCCGATCGTATTGTGATTGTGTTGACTCTTAAGTTTCTGTTACCGTTGTTGATGTGGTGTTAAAAAAATAAGTTATTTTATTTTGTGTTCCTTTCTCATTTGCTGCACTTTATGGTGAACAAAAATAAATGGTGATCGTGCAAAAAAATTCTCCATCCTTACATTTACATGAATTTTAAATATCATTGTATCTCTTTGCCACTTAAAGTTCTCCACATAAGACTTTATTGATCTCACAATGTAGAATTTTACTACAATGGAGAAATCATAATAATAATAATGGCTAAAGCTGGCCACACACTAGAGGATTTTTAGCCAGATTTTTAGTCTTTCTGAGTCTGAGGAGGCGTGGCTCAATAAAAACTTTCTCTCATGGCATGATCTGTGGTGGGACTCCTCATGTGTGTGTATGTGTGTCCTCATGTCTGTCCTTAAGTGTGTGTGGTCTGTGCACACATTTTTAGTCTCAAAAGATTTAATATCCTGCATTGTGTGGCCACCTTTACACTTGTATTGGGCTTTTTAACCCTGTTTACCAAGTTTCTCAAAGCGCTACACTGTAGACTTTATTCAATCACTCCATACTCAACTCGGTGGTGACAGAAGTGAGGCAGCCATTCTGCGCCATCGGCCTGTCTGACCACCACCAACCATTCACTCTCTCACTCTCATTTATTCCTAAAACGTACATAAACAGACCTTAGTTTACCCTTTTTATCGCTGTCTTGGCACCAAGTGAAACAGAACATTAGGCTCATCAAAGAGCAAATGCATTACCAGAATGTTAGCTATACTGTATTTAATATCTTCAAACCTTTAAAGAAAAAATACACAAAATCATCTTCATGCAGTCTCTGGTGCCCAATCTGCTCTAGATAGAATAATAAAGTTTAAGTGGATCAGCTCTATGCATTGCTCTCCTACTTGGTTTCACCATAGTAACTACATTTACTACATAGACTACCCAGAATGCCACATGTGCATCTAGTTTATGGGAATTTAAAGCCGTTTTTTGTGTTCACTCCAAGTGCAGGCCGTGGTTTACGTGTAGTGTTTGTATTTATTTAATCATTTTTGATAAATGTTTTGTTCAGTAGTCAATGGATTTAATTTTACTTGTGTGTGTGCGTGTGACCTGATGTGGATTCTTTGGCAACAGAGCTGATCAACAAGCTGAACTTTTTGGAAGACGAAGATCAAGACGCGCCCCCAATCATGTGCAGCAATCCCTTTGACGACCCGGACGACGGCCTCCAAGATCCCAACCACCTCAACCCTTTTGAGGAGCCCGATGAGGAAGGTACTGTGAATGGCAGGAGGAATTAATATAACCTGTAAAATGCCTAGTATTGCAAGCTCATAAATTTCTACACATATCTTTGATGGTATTGTCTCAAGTTGCATAAAAATGTAAAAACGAAATCACTGATCATTTTGTTTGGTAAAGGGTCTCTGGTCCCACGAAGATGAACACAGTGTCTTATAGACCAATATTTTGGCTAATAAAATATGTTAATTTTGATCCTCTACCCCTTTATTCTTTATCCAACCTGTGAAACCAGAGATTCCTGTGCAGCCCGTTCCAAGAAACCAAGTAGATTTCTGCAATGATCACGATTCCTCAAATCCGTTCAACGACGGGGAAGATATTGAGACGGACGTTCCGGGAAACCCGTTCGAGGAGACCGACCAGGACCAGGACCAGGACCAGGACCCGGACCCGGAACCCAGCCCCGACCCTCCCAAATCCCGGCCGAAGAAAGGCGTGAGGCCGGTGGACATGAGCAAGTATCTCTACGCCGAAACCTCCCACAACCACGAGGACGAGCTTGACGAGTGAGACTTAATCCTTTATATTATTGAGATGTCATTACTATTTTGAGTCTCTGGAAAATGCGAGATTGAATTGCATAATTGCTGTCCGTCAATTAATGTTTCATACAGTACATTTGACGGCTTAAATGAGAAGAACTGGTTGTCGCTAATTCAGAAAGGGTTGGATGAAGTGCTGCGAGAAACAATGAAATGTGCTGACATTTGGTTAAATTATTCAAAGCTCTTCTTTTACAATTTAACTCCTCAAGGACATAAGTATAAAAAGTGCTGATTGTATTGTTGAATAGTTTTTGCATCATCTTCAGCTTTAGGCAACACTGAACTGCTTCATACGCGCACACACGCACACACACACACACACACACACACACCACTCACCTATCCAGAGCGGCGGGTTGACGAGGCATCTCTTTCAACAGGAACAAGGGCTCTGTTGTTTCATTGCATTCTTTAAGCTTGTCTACCTTCTTCTTCCCCTCCTACTTCTTTCTTCATTCCTTACCCCCCCCCCCCCCCACCCCCATACGCCCCATTTCACCTTGCTGCCCTTTTCCCTTATGTCTATAGATAACACATTTGTATTTCTTTATATTTACACTCTTTCTACTGCTCACATTATGCATATTGTCCTGTAGTTGCTTGTCCTTTTGTACACAGATGAATGTCGGGCTGATTGCATGGGTGACCTCAGAGTGGTCATGGCTAAATAGTAAACCTCCAGGTCTCGGCTGCTGAGTGAAACTGTCAGAGCAATAGCCGCGTGTTTTTGTCCTTCCCCCTAAAGGCCGACGGGTTATTGACTGGCAAGTATTTTCAGTCCATCCTCGATAGGAGAGGGGTTTTTGGCAGAATGAAGGAGTTCAAGAGGGCAAACCACTGTTTTGACTGCACTCTTGTTTTCAAATTTCTTTAGCCTGCGATGGTCTGTTAGCACTGCTCAATAGCTCTGCCTGTCTGTGTGTTTCTTCACTTTTTGACCACTATGCTTTTAGGTGGACAACTGTACTCGAGTGCGTAGCTCTTGTTGGGCGACCAGCCACAGACTCAATACAGAAGTTGTAGCTTCCCAAGTTCTTGAGTGAAGTTGTCTAAAAAGCGGAGCATGCGTAATATGGGACTTTTAAGGAAATTAAATTACCGTATTTTCCGGACTATAAGTTGCTCCGGAGTATAAGTCGCAGCAGCCAAAAAATGCATAACGAAGAAGAAAAAACATATAAGTCGCACTGGACTATTAGTAAATAAAAAACATTTCATCTTGAAAGGCAAGTTATAATAATAATAGAGAGAACAACAGGCTGAATCAGTGTACGGTATGCTAACGAAACACATTGATTCATTCAGCTACAAGAAGCATAAACAACAAACTGAATAGGTGTCTGGTATGTTAATGTAGCATATTAACAGTTATTCAGATAACTATAGCATAAAGCAGTGGTTCCCAACCTGGGGGGTGCCTGGAACTGCAGGGGGGGCCCAGAGGTTTGTCTGGTCAGATGGTTAGGCCATAAGTGATATTATTTGAGTAAATTAAATACAAAAAAATGACCAAGCATGACTAAGAAAGGACTGCATATGCAGAAAACACTCCAAATTCTGTTTATTGGTTTGAAATAATTCCTATTTGGACACATCTACATTGTAATGTATTCAGGAAGCCTGTGGTTTTGAAATGGGGGGGGCAGCCTGAACAGGGGGGGCTTCTAGGAGAAAAGGTTGAGAACCACTGGCATAAAGAACAGTGAAACACGTGAAATTAAATCTTTTAATATATAAGTCGCACCTGAGTATAAGTCACAGGACCAGCACCAGCCAAACTATGAGAAAAAGTGCAACTTATAGTCCAGAAAATACGGTACAGAAAATCCAACCTCTTGTTTTAAAATGGCAGTTTACTTGCAATTCATGCTAACATGATCCCTTTGTTTCCTTTCGCTCATTCCCAGATCCAATCCATTCTACGAGCCAAGGACATCCAGCCCTGTTCAGCCTCCCACTGGCAGCCCTTCTCTGGATGTGGGGAGCAGCCAGAAGAGGAGGGCTCCCCCAACCCCCAGTGTCAGTCCCAACACTGGCTCCACTGCCCCAGATCCCAAAGCCAGTCCTGGCCCTGACAAGGATAGGGCCCCCGTAGCAGGACCCAGCACAGTGGCAGCAGTCATGGGGAGGGAGCTGGCTTCCTCCTCTCCTAAGGTAAATCACTTAAATACTCAGCCATGGGACTAAATTGTCAAGACCACCTTTCTAATTTAAATAGATCAGATCACATTATGGTGCAGGAGACTCATCCCTTTCTTATAAATTTTTGTTTTGCCTCCAACTTTATATGTCCATGGTTTTTCCCACCTCCACAGTCTCCTCTCTTTCTCTCTCATCTCTACCCTCTCTCTGCACTCATCAAACTCTCCAAATCCTAATTTGAATACAGGTGTTTGTTTACTGGACTGTTTTATGTGTGTTCATTTATTTCATTCATTTATTAATTTAAGCTAAATGGTTTTGGGTTGTAATTAAATGGCTGACGGTCACATGCACTCGTGGCAGGGGACAGACCACTGGTGAGAAATGATTGGCGGGTGGTGTGGGAAAGAGAGGCTGTAAAAGTCTCATTGGGGCTCTGTGGGGCTTAAACACAGAAGGCTTAACTACAGCAGAGCGATCACAAGGGGGAGTCGACCCACTGCGCGCTCCCGAGCACCCTGCGTACAGTCCCCTCCACACACTGGTCCTCCCTCCCCTGCCTGCTCGAACTGTTTTAGTGTAGCTGGGCGGTGATGCTGGCCGCCCATGTAATTATGGCACAGTGCCTTTATCACCCAGCTGCAGTTGCCTGTGACCATGGGTGAGGGGGCCTTAACCACTTTAATTACCCAAAGCCAGTGGCCTGTGGTGGGCCACACTTCGCCAAGAGATGCCCCTGCCTCTGGAACCTGGGGTTGGAAGGGTTGCAGGGATTGAGAGCATGAATTGTGAAAAGGCAGGGGGGTCGGTATAAAGATAGAGAGGGCTAAAGAAGGGGAAGAATGGGGGATGAGAGCTAAGATGGCTGTGGAATTGGAGAAAGAGTAGCAGATATTGGTAGTAAACAAGGACGGGCCTACAGGGTTTGTTGACATATACAGCGTGAATAGGTTTCTCTCTCTCTGCCTCTCACAAAGCGCTATAGCACACACAGTTTGGGAATGTGTAGGCTGCGAGATGACCTTTGAATATATGAAGTCAGAGAGGATTAACCGGAGACATTCCCACTAAGAGAGGCCGGTGCGAGACCAGCACATCATCGCAGCGTTAAACGTGTGCAGAGTTTGGATTCGCTGGCGCCTCCGTACATCTATCTGTTTTTATAATGCATATTTTACCCTAGGCTTAGTTCACAGATTTTCTAACCTTCCCCTAAAACACGGCTATCTTTGTGCATATAACGCATTCATATGTATTTCATGTGGGCCATTGGAACAAGATAAATGCGCATCGAGGTCTAATCTCAGAATGTGAGAATTGTTTTACATTTATAACCTCCCCTGAAGGCTAAGGGGTGTCTCACATGTGTTTTTTAATTAAATCACGCTGTTGCCAAGAAACACAGATTTGCATGTGTTGTATCGCATTTACATTTTTATATATTGTGCCAGAATCCCAAAAAATGCATTGATGTATGCTTCACTGGGCAAATGCTGTTTCACCCAAAGATTTAGATCACAAGTCACCCATAATTTAGTGCAAAATTATTATCTTGGCAGTGCATAACTAATCATTGTATTACAAGGGTAACTATTTTGCTTACTTTTTTTTTGTTGTCCCATAGGCTTTATTTGATCGTTCAGGGTGAAAGGCAATGAGGAGCAAGGAGAGACTTTCAGCAAATTGTCACACTGAGGACAGAGCACTGACTTGTCCCGCCACATGTGCAGCAGCCTTAACCATAAGACTATTGGCTGCATTTGCTTATTGGCCTTTAATATATTCTCTGCTGGCAATATTGCATTTCTTTAGAGCAGGGGTAGGCAACGTCAGGCCCGCGGACAAAATCCGGCCCTCTGTCATGGAACTTTTGGCCCCACAATATCATTTTGAGGATATATACACATACACTGGGCATTTTTGTCACAATTTAAGTTTTTGCTTTTCTTATGTCTTGAGTATATGTCAAATTGATGCAAAGGCAGTCCAAATCCACGGAAAAATAAACATACATTTGCTATATTCAATCACTTTTTAAGTAATTTCTTATTTAAGAGGTTATTTAAGAGTGTTTTCATTCTACTGCAGAACATTCTTACATAGAAAATTCTGAAATTGTCTCAAATTTCCCCATCAAAACACCCTTTAAGTCATATATGATGCACAACAATGTAGAAAGTAGTGCTTTACTTAGCGCCATGATGGGGAGGTTTGGCCCCTGGTCCTTTGACGAGGAAGAAAATCGCCCCCCCCCCATTAGGCCAACTTGCCTACTCCTGCTTTAGAGCCTAGAATTTTACCAATTTCTTTATCAAGTGTAAATCACAACCTACTCATACAATATTTTCAGTATTTTATTCTTCAAGTCGGACACAATTATGTATTTATTCACTTGCTAAAGGAGGTTTTCTTAAGGCTATATCCTCCCTGTCATTGCATTAACACCTGCTTCACTGGCAGCCTGTGAAAAATCAGTATATCAATGAGGCATATGGCATGTGCCCACTTACTCTTTGCACAGGTATTATACATATGGATAGGATTTACATTAAGCTCTATCAAGAGCTGTGAGCTTTGGATATCTGCCAGCGCATAATAAGCTGATGCCAAAAACACATGCATTGAGATGGCTAAATGTACAATTCAGAAGCCGTTTGAACGAACAATATTATGGTATTTTGTTTCAAGACTATCCTGAGTGATCCATGTAAGCAATTTTTAGATTTTGGGAAACTGTTGTTACTGAGCAAAACATGAGAAGAATGATAAGACGTGACTATACCATTAGGGCTGAGAAAACAAATCGATTTTCTAGCTTTCCTCACACATTTCAAAAATCCTGTTTCTTATTAGAGAGGAGTTTAAGAGCACATTTAGCTACTAGCGGGGTCACTTCACAGAAATGCTATAGAAAACTAGCCTGAAAACCATGAAATTGACAATAAATGCTTTATATTTAGATGCACTGTATTATTTCCAGAAATGTCTGAGTTTACAATATACTAAAGGACGAAAAAACAAATTTCATTCCACTACTAGGATAAAATCAAGAATAGTCCCTTTTAATTAATGAAATTGAAATAGTTGTGAACTATTTTAGTAATCAGTTAATTGTTTCTAGTACATACAGACTATGACAGAGCAAGAATTACATTAAGATTTAGCATTATTTTGATGAAAAAACAGTTTTGTCTCTAGGGTAGGCATGGGCAAACTTTTTGATGCAAGGCCCACTGGATTTTGGCCAGACCATTCGCGATACATCAGGCCATGGGTATTTGAAGTACAATTCTGAAGTAGATCACCTAAATACATTTTCAATAGCAACAAAATAGCAGCTGGTATATATTATCTTTCTTTTTGTCCGTGAAAACAATTGTTCACTATTTTCAACCAATGCATGTCAGGCTTGGTCATGTTTTGCGGGCCAGATTGAAGGGCCAGGTGGGCCGCATTTCGCCCCCGGGCCTCACTTTGCCCACCTCTGGTATAGGGTATGCAAGCTTTTTTTTGTAGACGTTTTAGCTCTGTTTTTCTCAAATATGAGATAAATCCCAGAGCATAATCGAGTCAGAGCAGAATGAGGACTCGCTCACTTTCACAATCGCAGACTGAATTTTAGAGGTTCTGAGCTTTCAAATGAGGACAAGACCTCAAAAAATGACCTTGGAACTTGTACTAACAGCAGCATCCTACAAACATTAAAGTTTACTCTATGAAGACGTCCTAAAAAGGCATCACATTAGCGTCATGTGACAAAAAGTTTATAAAAAACAAACAATTCCCACGCACCTTTTGCAGCCAATCAATTAATTGTAAAAATAGTCGGCCAATTAATCGATTACCAAAATAATCGTTAGTTGCAACCATACTAATTACATAATTGTCATGATAAAAAAATATTTGTTGTTAGTCCACTATTATTTTCTTTCTATTTAAAACCACAAATGAGCATGTAAGCAGCATCCTTTTGAAGAAGGAGTGCCATTGCATAACTTTACTAAGTCTTATGGCCTCAACTTGGAGATATACATTCTTCGCAGCCTGAAGTTTAAGTTTAACATCTGTGGAGAATTTGAAAGGATTGCAGCGTCTGTGGGATTAATTCAGATGAACAGAGAAGGTTCCTGTTGGGTGCCCTGGAGTCGTGTTTGGTTGGATGCAGTCCATCTCCCCTCCCAGTAATTCAGTGATATCCTTCTCCTCCTTTTGTTTTATCTCTATATTCCCCAGTCAGACCCTTTTTACACTTTTTTCCCCCCCGCTTCATGAATTATTTCCCCTATTTTCATATAAAGAAAAGTCGATCTGATATATGTATGTGGGAAAAGTTTTACCAAAGTTCTATATTTTATTTAATATTGCCCCAATGTATTAGCATCATTGTACATATTTGAGTTTTTGCGAAAGTAACAAGTATTTGGACATATGCAGGATGTTTTGTATTTCTATGTGCCATTTCACCACTCTCTGTATACCATGTTACTTCTATAATTCGGTCAGATCACTTCAGTGTCTTTCTTCCTGCATGATTGCTTGTCTTGGTTCAAATTAAGTGGCGCACCTACTACTTCAGTGGACACTTCCTCCAAATTGAAATGAGAATAAATTAACATTATTTAATTGGGTTCGCTAAAGGCTGTGATATTCCTTAATTAGCTTTTACCCGGGTTCATGGCTATAGAGGACCACATCTGCATTGTGAAGTTGAACAGAGGTTGTTCTGGCTGATCTTGACATTGAGGTGCTCCAGGGACAAGGACAGTCCTCTACATTTGACACTTTTTGACATCGTTCAGAGTTACATGGCCAGTTCTCTCACAAAGGTACAGAAAAAAATAACGGAAGGCACAGCATCCACTCGGTTAAACCTAAATTGATTTTATAGATGCTTTGACCTTGGGGATACATAGTAGTGCATGTACATTAGTGCCATAGAGAATGCAGCACGATAAGGATGAAGATAAGGATAACTAGGTTCGTGATGAAGTTTTTCCATTTAAATACATGAATTCATGGAAACAAATGCTTGAAGTTATTTCATCAAGTTTATTAGTTTTTTTGATTGGATACTCATGATGCAACATGGTTTATTAAGGCAATGAACTCATTTATGAGCATGAGTAATTAATCATGATGAATTCTTTGCACAGAAGATACAGACGAGGGGCAAGGACCAACCTTTGTATAAACTTAAAATCAAATAATCATTAGTTCATCATGAATTTGTGCTTCATGCAGCTTTGATAACTTAAAAGATATGAACCCAGTTTTTTGTTTTTTTTCAAGAGATCAATTACAAACCGAAGACAGCTCAAATGAACATTCTAGCCTTTTGTTATTTATTTATTCCTTCGCTGGTGTTTTGTATAACTACCCTTGACATCAACTCAGTCCTATAAGTTTTCTTTATTCATTTATATAGCCTTATACACGAAAGCTAAGATGTTCAAAAAGTTTAGATGTCTGAATAATTCTGTTCTTTTATCTATTAAACTCATGTTAATTCTTGAGAAGTTAATGAAGGGATAGACGACGTCAGGCCTGGGGCCAAATCCAGCCCCGTTTCCACTGGCATCCGTTGGTCCGCAAAATGATTTTGAGAAACCTGACCCTGTTAAACAAAAATAATCTCAATCAGAGAGAGGCCACTAACTCGATTCAACTGGACATTTCTGCATTTACTGTAGATGGTTTTGAGAAACATTCACTTCTCTTCTTCAAAGGGCCAAGGATGTTGAGTCATCAGGTTGTCCCGTGCACAGTCACCAGGCAAACCATGCCAAACTCTGATTACATTCAACAAAAATAATCTCAATCATCCAGGAAAATACATAATCAGAGTTGACATCTTTGGCCCTTTGAAGAAGAGAAATGGATGTTTTTGAAATGTCGAGAAAGCTTTCCTACCCTTGAATTAGTGCATAAAGTCATAAATTCATGCATAAATTCCTCATGTTGTATCTGCAAATGTTGTTTTGCAGGTCATAGTCTATGGTCTAAACGGGATAAGTGCTCTCTTAAGTGTGTCTTATTTTAAACATGAAAACTAGGTAGCTCCTTGTTCATATAAATAATTGCTTACTGCTGTGTCCCAGATGCTTTAATGAAGTTGCTAACAGTGATCCATTTCTACATCCCAGCCACTGGATCCTCTTTAGTCCCTCCATAAGCCAGGTAATATTAGTCGAATAATCCCTGAGAAGTCCAGGGGTAAGTTGGTATTCCTGAATGTCTGCTTTTTCCGACGCGGACCCCTCCCCAACTAATGTTTGCGCTCTCCGAGAGGTCTGTCATTGGATCTGGTGGGAGAGTGAAGACCCAGTTCCTTCACTCATGCAGCGCTATGGCCAATCACTGGGCTTTCTGTGGAGGACTCAGGCTGCAGGGCATCACTGTCACCAGGTCCAGGGAAAGGCAATAGGACATTACTAACTGCCAAACGATAGATGTGGTGTAGGTGATCAGTCTTGGATGCAATAATGGGAATGTGAAAGGAAATGTTGACAGTCTTACATTTAGAACTCACTTAAAAAAATGTGATTGACAAAGTAGTTGCTTCCGGTGACATCCTACCATGGTTCATTCCTCTGTTTTCGGTGGAAGGTTTGTGTGCTTTTGTGGTGAGACATTTTTTGATCCTGTTACTCTAATGCTGCTATCATTTTCCACCTCTTCCTCCGGTGGGTGTATGTTGAGTTCACAAGTTAAGCACTGCGAAGTGCTTGCTCTCCTCAATACCCATGCCGACTGGTGTAAAAGGGCCTTCCGCAAAGCGCTGCTTGTAATCTGCCTTTGGTAAGTCCTCCTTAGTTTTATCTGCCAAGGATTACCTCACAAGCTGTAAGCACGAGAGAACGAGAAAAACGTAGAGCAAGGAGAGAAATGAAAAGAAACAGAAAACGATGAAGATGGAACAAAATGAAAACAAATCGCTGTGTAATCTCTCAAAGAAAGGCTAGCTTTTGAGTTAAAGGGAAGTTTCCTTGCCACTCGTTTAGAGAGGGAATTGACTAATCCCCCCGTGATTGATGTCTGCTATGAGAGGCTCTATGGCAGACTAATAGGGCTTATGAGGATGACCAGAAAGTCTTTTGTGTGTGTATGAGAATGAAGCAAATCTTTTTGGCTTGTGTGTTCCCCTGTCCACTGACCAGAGAGGGCAGGGGTTTGAATGACATAGCGGCTGAAGAAGGGGTAACTTTATCTTAATCTGGTCTTAATCTGCCCCGTCCACTAGGTGTGTGTGGGCTTAAACCAGAACCATCTGAGGTTTTGGTGAGGTTTAAGGAGCTTCATTGAAGAGACGGAAGGCTGTGCACTTGAAAACTCCTTGTAACCCCGAAAGCTTTGAGACCCCCCGCACATTCCTGAAAACTATCCCTACTCGGGCAGCTGTACCTTTATCCTGTCAGCCTTAAGCGCCCATCGCTACATTTGAATTCAATTAATCCAGCCGTTTGCCTTGCCTGAAAAAAGACCTTAGAAGCACCTTCGAGTGATGAGAGCTGTGCGGAGTCTTGTGCACACATATGCACAGTCTCTGTTTGAAGAAATGAGAGCAACCGTAAAGTCGATAAGGCCTTAATTGCCTTTTTGTAAAGCCTAGCAACTGCCCCTGGTTTGAGCTGTAATGGTATGCAGGTATATGCTTATAGGGGCTACAGGAAATATTAAGTAGCATCGTTCTGTGCAGTTATTGTCTTTCCCCTAAGATGTCAATAGTAGTTGACAGTTTGAGTTATTTACAAAGAAAACAACCTGCTCGATTGTAGTCAAATAATTCATAAAAGAAAAAAATGCCTCTTCTTCCAATGGTCTGATTAAAAACAAGAATAAGAAAGGATCTATAATTCAATCCTCCAGATTGCCAAATCTGCGAATACAGCGCTGCTCTTACGTCATCCCACACGGTGAAATACTCCCCCAGGTGTGTGCTTGTTTGTATTGCTGCTGCTGGTTCCACTCTTGGTATGCATGTGTGGATGTGTATTCTGATCGGGAGTCAAAGGGTGACTTTGTAATTATGTTCATTTTAATTGGCTGTGCTATCGATGCCCTCATCGCTTTGGAGCCCACATCGCTCTGGACAACGGCAGTCTATGGAAGCACTTTGCAACTGCTACGTATGTCGAGATCCGCTCACCTTAAATTTACACACAAATCTCGGCAGCCTCTTCTTCAAGAGTGGCCTCTGTAATGAGTTTTCCCTTCTCAGACTTAGATTAATTGATAAATCGCAGAGTTATCAGGCACGATGATCTCTGAATCCATTGCACCACTAATTTGTTTGTTGATCACGGCAGTTAAAGGAGATTAATTCCTTCCTCTCGTCTTCTTTTGTCTTGACTTTCATCTTGCTTCATCTTTTTATTTATGGCAAGAGGATGAGCAGTAATGGGGGTCAATTTGATCCCTCAACATATGGATTCAATCAATATAGTAAAGAAGGCTTTCTTTTCAATGGGCATTATTTATTGCAGTGATGTTAAAAAATTAAATTCTGCAGGTATAAGTTGTATGTTTTGTGGTATATTCTGTAGTGTGACTCTCCAATTACAATGGTGAAGTGGTGAATACCTCTACCCTTAGGGCTGCCAAGTGGAACTAATCTCACATTCACAAGGTTACCTCTGTTTTTGTAATAACCATGCTCAAACAGTTGTATATCGGTAAAAGACATTCTTAATTGTCGGACGAAGTACTGTTAAAACTTGGTGACACTCTCACTCTGACAGTTATTTCTGATTCCCTTACTTGCTGTTTGTTTGGTTGGTTGGGACAGGGCATGTTAATTGAAAAACGATTTCAAGAATGTGTTATTTTGACGGTGTATTGGGTTATGAAGAAAACACACTTTACCTGCAAAACTTTGTCCTTGCGTCTGAAACGGATTTCAGGAGTCTCTCCCACGTCCTTACAGTGAAGGGTGCGTGGTCTGGACACTGCGTATGATAGTTGAGAAAAGGACTCGCCTGCCCCGCATTCACCTGTTGCTTGGTGTGTCTAGGGCGCAAACCATGCACGTATTCTGTCCTATATTACGGTTACTGTTGTACCGGTGCACACTTCTGGCAAATTGAGACCCAGTTTTTTGGGTCTGTTTTGATTTTGGGACAACGGAGGTAAATTAGCCGATTGTGCTAACGGCATATTTACGTTGATACTCTCTGCTGACATTGACTAATATGCATTGTACTAAAATAAGATAATTCATCGGGTCAGTTATAGGGTCTCAAATACTGCTTTTTCCATTTACAGCTGCATTTATTGTGTTGAAGTTTTATATCCCACACTGTGTGAACGCCACTTGGAAATCTCCAGTTCCTGCTAGTTCCCTGTGTTGGATATTGGACTATTAAACAACTGCAACTGAACTGGTAGGAGTCGGTTCACTATCTTTTTATAACTTCTTTCTTTAATGCTCAGCCTGGTGTTAGTGCACTAAGGGCCTGATTTACTAAGCCAGGTGCTAAATTGCAAGTACTTCTTAAATGCATTTTACAGCTTGTTGCCCCTGATTTATCAATAGGTTGCGTTCATGTGACATTACAACATTATACAGAGCCTATAGTATAAAATTGAGGTGGAGGGGAGCTGGTAACAAAAATGCAGATTTCTAGTCCTGGTTTATTGGTAATTTGTCATTCCTGGGCCAATCCACAAACAAAAACTGTCACAAAGTTCAATGTCGTCTCTGTCAGCACATATGAACTAAGGTCTAATTATTTTCAATCAATCAATTTATTTTTGCATCGCCCAATATCATGACGTCAGTTAACTCAGAAAGGTGTCCAAAAGTGGTGACAATATTGAAACAGGTGTGTAATGTTGGCCAGTAGAAAGGACTTTCAGCCATAAGAATAATATGGCAGCTTTAAGGATCCAATCACTATCAAATAATGATCAGGGAACACATTTGTCAATTTTGTTTTTAGAAATTACTCTCCCATAAAGTTGCTTTAGCACCTTTATGCACCTTTATTGCTCCAAAACAATTATTTTGCGATCCTTGTTGCACGTGCCTGTGTTTGTGTGGTGGTGGGGCAGGTGAGGGGTGTTGTGGGAGTGTACTGTAATGCGGGGGCATGGGCGAGGGAGGTGTAGAACTCCTCCTTCTACAAGACAAAGATAGCTGCAGTTTCAAAGGTGGCACATCTGGCAAGAATACAACAGCTGTCCAATATTTTAGCTTATTGTAGCTTTAAGCCACAACACGTGATAAGAGAATATACAGTATGTACAATTATTAGTATTTACATTATATCATAATGTGGGGGAGGGGAGACAGTTGTGCAGGTTCCGACATTCGTTTTTTTCTCATCTGCAATACAACAAAACAGGCACATTACATCAAGGGAAGCATTTTCATACTAAGCAAACTGACTGTAAAATAAAAAGCTCCGGTTCCTCTGTCTCTGTTTCCCATATGACGGTTATCACCCTCTCTGCACCTGCTCTGACTCGTAAACCGAAGCCCAACTTGTTCAACACTTAAGTCATGCACAGTCACACACAGTTTCCACAGCAGCTCCTCCTACCATACATATTATTACAAGAGTAATGCCATATTTCCTTTGTATGTTAATGTGTATTATTTTTCACGCTACATTCGCTTCCTGAGCCTGTTTGAACCTTTTGTCCTCCTCCTTCCCCTATTGTTCCATCCTCTTCACATCTGCATTTACATAATTGAACTTTTGATTGGACTTTGCTCCCTCCTCTCTCCTCTCATGCAGGCAGCGTTCGAAATCCGAAGCATAATTTCATGGCTAAGATGACATGAGTTGATCAGCGTTTTTTTCGTCTATTTTGAATGCCAAAATGGTCAACGTAGCATGGCTAGATTATATAAATTGCTTGTTGTGGCTGAAATTGCTATTAAATAGCTTTTGGTAGTTAGAGCCCAGACGATAAGATGAGGACCGTCAAGCACCTATATGTAGGCCTCTTAAGTGTAAAATGCATAACCTCTTCAATTTATTAAGTGGATTTTACATTCCCTTTTGTTTCTCACTTGGCTGTGTCCATACGAACTGTACACACGTAGCTTGATGCAAGTGATTTTGTGCTTTCTGATGTCGGTGTATGTGTAAGCAGCGTTTTTTTTTTCCTGCCGTCGGCTTCTTGAGCGGATTACAAGTTTTAAAGAGTATGAGATTCAACACCTCCTCAAATGTGACACTCTCTGACAGTGCTTTGAAGCCATGAAAGTGAGATTGGAAAGCCACGGAGGTTCTTTTCTCTGCACAGAGTTGTGGGTTTATGTCATTGGGTTGAGGCCAGTTAAGTTTCCATTCAAGCGTTGTGCCCTCAAGTAAGAGACAAAGCCGCCGCCACTTAAGCCATTTGACTGGTATCTTTTTTTAGGGCTCCACAAGGCCTGCGAATGACCTCTATATTCCAAGTAAATATTTTATTATCATTTTTTTTAGGTAATGTCTTTCAAGCGAAAATCCTCCAATTAATTCTACAGCACATCATAAAGTTTAATGTTGAATAAAAATGGTTTATTTCCCACCATTTACCTCATAATATCATAGCCATATAATGGTATAAAGATGGACAGTTCTCATGTTTGATCCATTTAAGCTTTGATTATGGATTTCAAATCTCAACCTATGCTCACGTCCTTGTGACAGTCACCCCAGACATCATGAACGCTTCCATTTCCAGGTTTTCCTCTATCTTGTCATTGCTGCATTGTGGTGAGCTTAACCCCCTTCTTTTACGCTCACATCCTTTTCCCTTTCCTTCCATTTTTTTCTCTTTTTGCCCTGTTCGATGCATTCTGTTGACACCGAGGCATCAGGAATAATGGAATCTCTTGTCAGTCACTTGTATTTCTGGCCCGGGCTGTTAGCCCTGTGTATAATAGTCGCAGAGAAGAAGGATGAGGGGAGGTTATGTGCCACTGATAGTAATGAAGGTTGCCTTTTCAATTTTAATATGAAATGTTTGTGGCCAAGGCAATGCCTTTTTCTAATCCTCCCCTCGAGCCGAGCCAGCTACATGGCCGTGTCTGTCTTTTGCTCACACACATGCAGTGACATTCACACAGATAGATAAAAACACACATGTGCACACCTTCCTTAAGGCTACACACCAACTGTTTGATAAGTTAGAACACATTTCTGCTCCTCATCAGAATTATTCTGCATTTGTGTGACAAGGGAAGGCAGCTTATTCCTGTAAAACAAGCATGCAATTAGTTTGATATCCTTTGACTTTAAAAACACAAAAGACTTGTAAAACATTTGTACACAGTAGAGAATGGAATAAAAAGCATTGTATTCTATAGAGATTAAGAAAACACCATAAGCGCGCTGTTGAGAGTTAAGAAGCAGTCTTTTGTAGAGTCTGATTTTGGACAGAACTCATGCCCTGCGCATTTTGTTTGTTTGTTCAAGTATTGTGTTTAACTTGGGGGTCTTGTGGTTGGCCTGTTTAGTGTTTTCCCCTAATGCAATATGCATTACCTTGCCAGTGGTTATAATAGGTAGGTGTGTGTGTGTGTTATTTCCGATGGCTAGTGTGCGGCGTCTGCAGCGCTGGAGTGTGCTGTGTGTCTAATTGCTTTAATGGCACCTGGGCCCTAATCCCACGTAATTAGAGCGCTCAAATTAGACAGCTACTTTCAACCGTCACTTGAAAAAGTAGAAAGGGAAGGCCTGAAGGAAGACCACTCTACACTGGTGTCAAAAAGGAGAAAAAATGTTCGCTGCTTTCATTTAATGGAGGTCTGGAAAAACAGGTTTTGTTCCACTAACTGAATAAAAAAAAGTGTAATAACGTCAGATGCATCTTTTTAATCCACACAGGGAAGGTTTTTGCTGTATTAGATGTTTAATTACCACTATAATTAAGTACAGTATATTTAAAGTATATCATTCAGGTGATGAAAACAGATAAACGAGAAACAGAGAAACACAATGAGTGCGACTTTGTGGTGTTATCTCTTTTGTTGTCTCCTGCGGTATGTAGGCAATATTGAGGTTGCCCAAAACGTGTCTGAAGAAGCTGTGGGGAAAGGTTAAGGCCCTCTTTTAGAGATGAGCCGGAAATGTCAAGTGTCCACCCCTCGGGCTCTCGCTGCCGTCTGCCAGAGCCGAGGCTGCCGCGGGGCCCTCCACAAGTCGCACAAAAACACACACTTTGACAAAGGTTAGAAGTTGCTATTAGAGATGGCCTCCAGTCTCTTTCATCTGTGTCGGCCGTGGTGACTTTCCAGCAAAGTGCGAGCATCATTCTCACAGGTCGAATGACTGGAGCTCAACAGTCCTGCCCATCTCCAATCGTGGGCTGGTTCAGGAAGTAAATTACCGTTCAGAATCTCCCCAAGAAATGAAAACATCAACAAAGGCTAATATGCTATGTAGTAATGATGACCATAGCCTGTTTTAGAAAGAAAATGCCAAATACTTGAATGTACAGCAAAATGCTTTGTTTTATAAATATTTGATTTGTAAAGTTTCAGATAAATCTTGTCATTTAAATTGTGTGTAAAACTCCCAATGCCAAAAATAAATGAAACATTTTGAGCTGATACAACAACTTTCTTGGTGCCTTCACACGATGGTTAGGGGTAATATGTAATTGAGCGTATATATGTAGTATTTAATGTGTAAGGAAATATGTCAAAAATAATTTGTTTTTGTCTACAATCGATACATCATTTTAGATTCAGAATTCAGGTTTTACGCACAATAGTAAAAACATCGGCCTCTGGCTATCGGAGGTATTTATCCTAATCATAAGTAGTTTGTCCATTTATTTAAAAACATGATACTTCACTGTTAATATTATTTTAAACTTACATTTTTTAATTCTTAAAATAACAGCAGCAGCACCCCCAACTACAGTAACTGCTTTCCTCCGTTGTAGTACCCTACATTTTCCAACAGAGGGGGTGGGTTGGCTGTTACTTGTCATGTCTTTTTAGTCAATTTTGTGAATTCTTTCTTTACATTGTGTTTTCTGGGTGCAAATTTTCAGTTTAAAGTTAAAATGTTTATAAATATGTCTGTATTTGTTGAATAATGAATTCATTTTGTGTAAGACTTTTTGAGCATCGGGAAAAAAATCTTTGAACTTAATATTTGATTGTTCTTAAAATGACATGATGTTTGCAGTGAAATGGGTGAATAATTGAATCACTATTACTGTCCCTTTTAATTATTCCAATCTCATTGTATTCTATGCTAAACATTCAAATGATCTGAGAGAATCATCCCCTATCGTCCTCTCCATAACCAGATTAATCCATTGACTCTGAATAATGAGGGCATGGAGGATGTAGGAAGACCACTGTCTACGCGGCACGCTACTGAGGATATGTGGGATTTAGAATCTGGGAGAGGAAAGACTTCTAGTAAAGAAAGCTTTTTAATGCTGATAAGAATTTCAAAGAATTGGATAATTAATTAAACATTTACACAGTCATACGTTCCTTTGTTATCAGCTCCTCATTATATTTTATCGTCTAATGTCTCACGGTGTACTGCTAAGGTTGTCGATTTCTAACCTGCAATCTTATTCGTCCCCGCAGCCCAGTCCTGTTCCAAGTCCGGTTTTGGGAGGGAAGCCCAACGCCTGCCAGTCTCTTTTGGCCTGGTGTCGCGAGGTCACCAAAAACTACCGCGGGGTCAAAATCACCAACTTCACCACATCGTGGAGGAACGGCCTGGCCTTCTGCGCCCTTCTTCACCACTTCAGGCCAGACATGATGTAAGGCACAGAATAAGTGGCTTGATATTTATTTATGTATCCACTAATATTCATCATATTGCAATGTACTTACTATTTTCTCAAACAGCAATACAGCCATTTATGAATTGGTTTGGATGGGGAACATAGAAACTGTCAGATCAAATTGTTTACCTAAAACGTAATTGATAAAGTATCTTTGTATCTATCAATCTTCTATTTAAGATATCCCCAAGATATACCAATCTGCTACTTTTATTTACAGACTGCTCTGAAATTGTAGGCTTTTCTGATGTTTCTGAATTTATTATTTTATGACTTTTTTTCTTCTTTCTTCCTTCTCCTCACATAAACCTCCCCACTGTTCTTTCAGAGACTACAAGTCCCTCAATCCTCAGGATATTAAAGAAAACAACAAAAAGGTAAGAGGCTGCCACTGCTGGGCGCTCAATGCCACTTAGTTACCTCCTGCCCACATCTCCATTTGGTATTATTTAGAGAGCTGCCATTAATCCCTGCATATGATCAGAATGAGTGTATTTAGAAGCAGCGGTTTCCAACCTTTTAGTCTCCAACACCCCTTGGTCATTTATACTGTGAGCACCCCCTGCGTTGATCTTGCTTATTATTTAGAAATTGATCAAAACTACTATTTATTTGTTGAATATACATTATATTGTGTTCGAAGAGAATGAATTGCACATTTTAGGCGTGCATACAGCTTTATCAGACCGTGAAGTGAGGCGGGGCGGACCACCCTAACATTGAGCTGATTTGGACTCTTACTTCTATGTTAGCAATTGATCAGCAATGTTTTATTTTTAGACACTAGATCAGGGATCTCCAGCCAATAGCTCGGGAGCTACCAGTAGCCCACCAGTCCATTCCAAGTAGCTCGCCTAAGGCTTTCTACATTTCTACATACGCTTGATGAGTCAAATTTTAGATGCTTTTTTTTAGTTATGAACAAAACTTCTCCAAAATTTTAGATGAATATAGCAAAGTATACGGCTTAATCTACAGTCATTTTTATTTATTGTGTTGAATTGTCATCTTGGCAGTCCTATATGCCGAGTTACATGTGTTTCTTTGAAACATAAGTAGCTCTGTCTTTTGACCAATTGCATTGCTTACAGTATAGGGCTATGGTGGCAAAAGAAATGTACTCTACACCAGAAAATAAAACTAGTACCTCAGCTTTAATTTGACTTAAAACCATAAATCTTACTGCCAAATATCAGCCCTGGTACCACTGGTTTAGATGAACAGAGAAAACACACATGAAGGACCTGTCCGCTTCCTCCAAATGTGTTTTACATCCTGAACATTTAATGACATTTTCTCAAGAGGACTTGCCCCTCACTGCTGTTGATATGAGCTTCTGTGTGTCGAGAATGACTCACCCGGCAGAGTTGTGATGGGATCCTAACTCTGCCTCTTCCAGGTTTAAGTTGATACCAACCTGTTGAAAAATGCTGTTTTTACCACTATAGGCCTTTAGAGTTCCTCCTGAAAGGATAAGTTCACTACAATATTCAATATTATGCTAGTCCCAAGTCGTCCCAACCATTGTAGTAAGATAAAACCCCTAACTCCTCCGTTTTATGATGAATTTAACCCCTTAGATACAGGAAGTTCAATACAATAAATGCATATGACCATTTTTTTTGCACCATCCTCTCGTCATACCATTGTATACGTTCAGGCACATTTTGATATCCATTTCTGTTTTGCGCCTCTAGGTTTCCACATCCTCGCCCGCCTTTTTCCCTGAATATACTGTCATTTTCCCCATTTCTCTGTTACTACACCGGGCCCGAGGGCTACAGCGCACGATATGAGTCAGGTTCATGCAGCTTGATTTCCTCTTCTCATACACACTCTGGCTGGCCGATAACCCCTGGTGGCCCTGTTAGGCATGAATGCTACCCTGTTGACAATAACCATAGTGGAGGGAGAAGGAGACCCAATTCCATATCTGCTCACTGCCCCTCACCCCCCCTCCAGGTGCTCGAGAAGGCCTGAAGGAATTGGCTAGATATAAGTAATATAGGAATATGCCAGAGAAGGTGATAGCTGGTCACCGTGCACCGCGACCAGTTTTGTGTGAAGATCTACATGCCGCCGTATAAAAAGTGCATAAAGCTGCTGCAGACTAGAAAATAATAGAGAGTGAGCAGAATGTCCTATTGTTCATTCTTAATCCCCCTTTCAAGCTTTTGTTTAGATGTATTGACAGCACCGCATGAATGGAGATCCCCAGAAATGACACCTATCTCTCCTCTTTATGACTAGTTGATAGACATGCCCCCTCCTCCTTTCAGAGTTTATCTGTGTTGGGAGTGATTGCAATAAGCTCAGACCACTGAATTATGACTGATAAGCTCGATCAATACCAGAAGCATGTTGGGGGAGAAAAGGATGAATGAGATGAATATTCAGTGTCAACCTTTGAACATATCCATTATAAGTTGGGTTGTGAAAGTTAACCCGTTGGAGATTGAGTTCAAATTGTTGACCAGCTCCTGTCTGTCCCGTCTTGTTTGCACGGTCGCACGCCGTTATGTGTGTGTGTGTGTGTGTGTGTGTGTGTGTGTGTGTGTGTGTGTGTGCGCGTGTGTGTGTGTGTGTAATGAGACCAAGGAGAAGTCATTTGTCATGCCATCTGATAGCAAAGCGCCAAGCAGCGGGCTAAATTGCCCTGAGCGTTACCGCGAGGGGTTGGGCTGAAGGGAAAAGGGTGCTGATGATTGACAACGATAGATAGCTGTCAGTCACCGGAAGGGAGTGAAAGAGGAGCAGGGAGCAGCGACCTGGGGCACGGAGCGCCGATATTTAGTCCGAATCTAAAGCCGCGCTATTAATGTCTGTCTGAGAAATTCGCTATTAATTTAAGATGGCTGCAAATTGATAAAACTGTCCAGTAGTGCATTTTTTATTTTTTTTTTTACAACTTTTTGTGACAAGGAATACTGAAACCCAGGAGGAAACCTATAGAGACGAGGAGAACATGCAAACTTCACATAGGAAGATTAATTCATCTTCAGAATTGAACAGCCTAAACTCTTAAAATAAAAATAAATAATATAATTAGTTTGTTGTCTAATTTAATTTCAAATCACAGTCAGGGAATTTTCTTAAGAATTACCAGTACTTTCCTAACACATTTCTAGCAACCAATTCTTCACAGGGATGAGTCTACAAGCCTGATCACAACTTTCTGAGGCACTTTTTAGGATCACAGTCACCAAAATGCTAACAAAATTAGCCTGCAATTTTATGAAATTGATACCAACACTATATTTTTTGCACAATTGTGTGAGTTTACAATATACCGAAGGAGGACAAAACTAATTTTGTTCCATTATCCCCCAAAAAATAAAAACATTGAGAGTATGGCCATTAGCATAATTCTCATGAAGACAGTGGAACATGTTAAACCTGCAATAATGCTTTAGCAAAACCTGCTCATAAACCTCCCTGATGCAGCTCTCACTTTCTCCCCCTCCTACTTTTTGTCTTTAATTCTTCCACTTTGTCCCCATTGAGCAGTAGAAGTTGTCGCTTTCTTTCATGGCCCATACCCCGAGTGTGAGGGGAACAATGCAAGCACACTTTTCTCCCCTGAATACCTGTCAGAAACCCAATCTAGCCCCTTGTTTCTTAAATTCTTGTTTTCTTTCTTCTTTCGCGCTGTCAGTGTTCTGAGGGGCGACTTCAACATGCTCAGTGTAAAAGGAAACCGTGTTCTGGGTTTTATTGTTAACACATTTCTATGCAAAGAGTCAGATACGAGCGTGCACCTTGTTTTTTGTTTTTTTGAGTATTGCATGTTCTGCTCCTTGTTACTTACTCCTATAATATCCATATTGAATTCAAGATGTGTTGACAACAATGCAATGAACCATAGGGCCAAAGCAATGAGAAATTTGGAAAAGAATAAATAGCGTGTGAGTGAGATTGACAGTCCACAGCCATCAAACAGGGCTGAATCAAATGAGCAGTGCAACAGGTTGGTCTTAGATCAACACTATCAAGCAGGTTAAGATACGAGGGCTGATACCTGTGTGAGATGGATGGGCAGGTCATGTGAGCATAGGAAGCTGTACTAATCTATTTATTTACCTGTCATTGACTGCGATAATGGTTTTCATCCTTTCCCTCTCTGTCTCAGTCAGTCTATCGCATGATGGGGATTGGACATGTTGTGTTGCTTTGCTTGATAATCAGACCTGTATTTTTCATCAAAGTCTAATCAGACCAATTACACGCGTGACGGAGAGTGTGGGGAGGTTGATGTGGGCAGGTGATAAGAACACAAGCACACATATTGGTACATAGACACACACACTTTGGGATTAGGTGTTGTGTCTTGGGGTATCAGGGTCTCTTTATCAGGGACAGCCATCCTTGACATGAACTGTCATAAGCCACACCAAAGGTGTCTCTTGTACACATAGACATCATAAATGATGCACACATATGTATACCGACCACAGCCAACGTCAATAAACCGAGGACACAGTCACTATATAATAATTGTAAGGTGATGTTAAATGAATGCATTGACTCAACGTCAAGAAAATCAATATTAAAATGTGCTTTTCTTCTGTTACAGGCATATGATGTCTTTGCAAGTCTTGGCATCTCCCGTCTCCTGGAACCATCTGACATGGTCTTATTAGCCATTCCCGATAAACTCACAGTAATGACCTATTTGTACCAGATTCGAGCACACTTCTCTGGAGAGGAGCTCAACGTGGTGCAGATAGAGGAGAACAGTAGTCGCAGCACCTATAAAGTGGGCGACTTTGAAACGGACACCAATTCTTCGATAGACCAGGATAAATTTTATGCTGAACTAAATGATGTACAGCTACGTCAGTCGCAGCCTGCTGTTGAGTCCAACAGTAGTAAAGCAGGAGATGAAGATGAGATGAACTCTAATTGGCACACAGAAGTAGTGGAAGTGTCATCATCATTATGTCCTGTCCCTGCACCACGCACAGCGATAGCCAGCACAACTGCAGACTCCAGGCCGGCCCTGGAGTCTCCAGTACCTGAAGCCAGAGGAAAGATCATCAAAGCTGACACTTTGGACCTTGGAGACCTACAACAAAGGACGGACACAGACAAGCAAAAGGATGAGCAAAGGGGAGAGTGTGGGCCAGATTCAGGAGGGCTCATCAGACGAGGAGCTTCTCAGTTGTCCTCATCACCCCCACAGCAGAAACTAGGTTTCTCTTATAACCGAGACTCTGACCTTACAAAAAAGAAGAGGGCCAGTCTGCGTCACGCGGAGTCAGAACCAGCAGCAAACACCAGCTCTCCTCCAACAAACCACATAAATACAATTCCAAAACTGGTAAATTGCCTTGCTCCACTTGTAAAAATAGTAATAAGAATGTCTTTTTTTTTTTTTTTTTACAAACGGTGCATGTACATGATAGACAACTGATGTGACTGTGTGTGACTTCCTGCTGTATACTAAGAATCAAAGTTCATCATGAATATGATGGCTGTGCTGAAATTGTTCTTTTTTAGATATTGTCAATCTTGCCAAAAACCAAGACCTGTCAAGCCCAGGTCATGAACACGCGGAGCCTGTAGAGGGCACCTCAGAGAACGCCCTGCTTTGACATTTCATTATATTTTTCATTATATTTTTCATCCCTTTGGTTGATGACAGGAAGAGTCGTGACTACTCAGGCGTGGCGACGCTTTGCACACCTCATCTCGTCTCACACGCTGACTGGCACGCACCTGTTTTCATGTGCGGACAAGATGACACACTCCGCACACCAAACACACCTTACTGCATTGGTTAACCCCAGATTATGGTTTCCTGTTTACAAGTGGAAAGGTCACAGGAGGAGGGGGGCAGCAGGGGGTTATGACTGCCATGTCACCTTATTTTGATCGGCTGTTATCGAGTAAACAAGATGCAGCCGCAGGGCATATTTTACTTGTTAGTCTGGCAAGTGAGATAAATTTTCACATACACCTAACATTTAATTACATTAGTGATACATTTTGAGATAACATTTGGAGCTTGTCATTGTTCCTTGTCTACTATCAATCTCAGGAAGCAAGACAGAGCTAGACAAGGTTGCTTGGACAGACTCTACATTTATAATTTTGTATCATTTAATCATTGATTTGTTCAAATATAAACTATTTGTTTTTTCTAAGACCCCAGCTCCTGCCCCTGTATTGAGTCCCACAGCTGAGAAGGTACAACCTATTTCACTACCTCATTAGTTATAACTCAGATGTGTGTTCTGATGGCGTCCCCATCTTCTCTTGTAGAAGGTGTTGTCCCGTCAGGAAGAGCTTAAGGAAAGAGCTCGACTTCTGCTGGAACAGGCCCGTCGAGATGCTGCAATGAAAGCGAGCAACAAGAATTTCCCCAACTCGGCCCTCGCTGCACCAGCGAAAGCTTCAACTGTTTCTGACGTAAGTCACATTGACTGGTCCTTTAGTCCTTTTTAACAAATACTGTGCAGCTTATGTTTTCATGATGAACTTCATCCTGAACTCTCTTGAAGACCCATACCTGTCTTGTCAGAGCGACTGCAGTGTCGACTGCTCCATTCCCCTTCCTACACCATACATAGTTTTGTGTCTAGTTGGTCGCCCCACAGTTTTTCTTGACATCCGGGCCAAATTTGCTGCTCCTCCAGTTCCTTCTTAGAAGAGCTAAATGTTGTACACAAACAGCTGTCAGCAAAAGTGCATTTGCAGTTACAGAAGAGAGAGCCAGCGTACCGAGGCAAACTAGACTAGAGAAGACATGGCTGAAATTGCCAGCTCTGAACCAGGCACGCTCCACTGAACATAATATACTGTGAAGGGAGGGGGGCACCAATGGACTACAAGCCTCCATAGGAAAGCACTGTGGTCAAATCTGTAGTGACGTTCTCCAAATGGTTTCAGGGAGAGGAAAAAGTAATACTGAAAAAATCCTGTCTTGTGAGAATTGTGACGACAAGGGATTTGAAGCCAGAATGAAATAAATACCTTTTGGTAATGAAATATCTAAAAGGCAGCAGGCACATGCCCCTGCATTTGCCACATGAATTCTTAAAGAGGAATATGCCCTTGAATTAGATGTTTTTCAAGTGTGTGTGTGTGTGTGTGTCTCTGCGAGTGTGTCCACATCACAAAAATAACCATTTCAGCGTAATCTAAAATAAATAAATAAATGAGGACCTTCCAAGGACTGTTGGCGTAGAAAGCCTTTAGAGTAGAAAGTCCAAATTAGAACAGTTTTTCAAAGCTGGTGTGGACTGATATATTCCTTAGTGGCAAAAATAAAGGTCCTCTATAGTGTCCCTTGTTGTGCAGCAAGATGGCTGACTTCTCTCAGATTAGCTTCTCAAAGTAGCTAGGCTTGGCCCACTGCTCTCTGCCCATCTCTCTCTTCTCGTGATTTCCTTAGTCATTTTCAAGGACAATTGGTTAATAACCCCTAATACATACACACAAACACATACGCACACATACACACATAGTAAGATGTGATAGAGGGGCAAGCTTGGATATTGAATTGTTTACACTTTTAATAGAAAGCATTGATCAAAGGAATACGAGTGGCCCCGGGGCCAATGTGCTGATAATTGTTAGTGATTCAGATTAGATTACTTGATGTCTTGTTTTGATTAGCATGGTTACTGTGTGTGTATGTGTGTGTGTCTGTCCATGTTATCAGCTCAAGAGGCCCAAGCCGTTCCTACTAATTCTCCATTTGTCTAAGTAGGTGCTTTGTGATTTAGCATGCATAAGGTATAATTTAATTCAATTAAAGCTGCCTCCATTCTTCTGGGAAAGTGGATAATGTGGGGACAAGAGAACGATTTAGGCTGAGAAGAGAAGGATCTACATTAGCTGTTTTGAGGATGTTGGAACCAAAGCACAAAAGGCGGATCAGTCTTTCTCAAATAGTTATTAGCATTAAAATGCTCACTAATGAATCAGGAAAACCAACAATGTTGCACTAATAAAATATGTGTGGTACTCCTCGGTTAGTGTGTTATGTGGCTGAATAGCTTGGTTAAAATGTGTGTCTTGGTTAGGGCTGGGTACCTTTCATGTTTTTTCGATACTAGTACTTTAACGATACTTGGTTTACGATACCGATACCTGAACGATACCTTTTTCGATACCTATACTAAATTATTGGTCATCTACACAAAAAAGTAAATATCTAGAAGCTTAAATGGCCCAAATTCATCTTATTTATCTAAATTTGAGCTGTTTTAGTGGTTTATTTGACCTAATTCTAACCACTTGTTTTGACTTGCTTCAATAGATTTCTACTTATTTCCTTTTTTATTTAAATTAATTTACCAATGGGGTCAGAAAATTGGTCTTTTGGCAGTTTTATTTCCCTAATTCAAGTGAGATTACCTTAGAATCAGTAAAAATTGTCATGAAATAAACCAAATAATCTAGATGACAGTAGTAAATGTGCCTAATCTAGTCCAAACTGCTCTAAACAAGACTAATATTCTCAAATCGAGTCATTTATCCTCCATAAAACAGAACAATAATGATAATTTATTCTATAAAATACTGTTTCTTTTAGTGTTTTTATCATTTATTTGAGCTGAAACACCTGGGCCCTTTCTTTAGTGCAGCCTCAGATCCACCAGGAAGACAAATTTGCTTTCTAAAGATACATATTTTTTCGGTACCAGTTTTCGGTACCAATTTATTTTTCGATACCGGTAGTACCTTCATTATTTTTTCGATACCAGACTGGTATCGTTTAACGGTACCCAGCCCTAGTCTTGGTGTTTATATCATGAGCAGCAGTTTCCATGCTCTGGGTTGGACATAGACAAACTTTATTGATCCACAAGGAAAATTGCGTTGTCACAGTAGCTCAAATAGTAAAATAGTAAAATAAACAACAACAACAAAATAATAAAATGTGAATATAGGTACTCTGCATATACATATCTGGAATATGTACATCTTTACAGGTATAAAATACAAGATAAGATACTAAACTCTCTTGGTTAAATGGGTATAAAAGTTTGCACAGAACCACATTCACTTGGTGACAATTTTTAATGTATAAAATGTAAACAGTTTTTAAAAGAAACTTGTCATGCAGAATCATTGCGACAAACTCCAGCTGTATGAATCGCTGTGTTAGGGAGGGAGCATGGTGGAGCCTGTTCTTTTGACCTATGCTGTCCCTCCTGCCAGTCCTAATTGTAGCCCACAGTGACTGGCTCTTTGATCTAAGGTCACAGGTTCACTTTTCTCCCTTTCTCTTCCCACTCCTGTCTTCTGCCACTCTCTCGCTCATACACACACATCACATGTTACCCTCTTTGTCTATTTGTCTGTCTGCATTCTTGATATTTTCTTGATGTTGTTCCTGTGTTGCTGGCTGCACTGTTGCTAATTGTTGTTGGGCACCTCATGTCGCTCCTAGGTGGCCTTCAGAACACATCAGTGACTTCGGGTGCAGATGTCTTATAACATTCTGGGGTCACATTCCCCTGCCCTAAACCCACGAGAGGCCAACAATTGACCTCTAATTTTTAAATGTGTGTGTTTGTCGCAAGATTTTGTTAATGGTAATTTTTTTCCTCTTCATAATTGTATTATTGCCTCTACTCCAGTGCTTCTCAGTTCTTTCACACAAAGTACCATCTAATGCATGGCAATCGAAGTGCCACCAGTTCCCATAGTTTATTATTTATCATTATTACAAGTTTATGTTTCATGTTGCACGAGAACACCAAAGAAAAGTCTGTGAAGTCTGTGAAACCTTCAATGACAATGGGAATAACTTCTATTCTGATTCACACTAGACTTAAACCAAATCTGGACTAAACCAGGTCTACAATTGGACAAACTAAATCCTGACTTATACTTTTTAGACGAGGTGTAAATCCAAGACTAGACTAAAAGTCTAAAATTGCAAAAGAAACAAATGAGTACCACCAGCAGAAATGGGGCGACGGTGGCGCAAGCAGTACAGCGGGTCGTCTTGTAATCGGAGGGTTAGCGGTTCGATCCCCGCAAGCGCACACTGTCGTTGTGTCCTTGGGCAAGACACTTCACCCACCTTGCCTCCAGTGTCTGCGTACACTGGTGTATGAATGAGAGAGTGAATGGGTGAGTGGTTCCTTGATGTAAAGCGCTTTGAGTGCCTAAAGCAGGTAGAAAAGCGCTATATAAATGTGACCATTTACCATTTAGTACAGTCAGACCACAGATTGAGAACCACTGCTCTGCACTGATTTCGGGCATAAGAAGGATTTGATTTCATGTCTGAGCACCGGATACTCTAGTCATAATTTGCCATAGCCATTATTTTTTCTTTCCTTATGAATAATAAAATGCAACGGAATTGGAACACAAATGACAAAACTTTTGTAACTACTTTTGTACATTTTCTAGCACTTTTGACCATCCCCATTGCTTTAATGGAGTAGTGTGTGTTTGTGTCTTTTGAGTGTGTGTATAAATCTTCTCATCCATTAGCAGATGAGAACAGTAATTTCACAGCGACCTGGCCAGGCTAATTATTGAGACCCACACAGGGTTTGGGAGAGTGTGTTTGCAACTAGCATGTGCCCTTGTGTGCATTTGCGTGTGTGTGTGTGTGTGTGTGTGTGTGTGTGTGTGTGTGTGTGTGTGTGTGTGTGTGTGTGTGTGTGTGTTCCCTTGCATCACTTCAAAACTGTTAGTCCCGAATGAGGAGGCATGGAGAAGATGCATTTGTGTGTGCGCGCCACGGAGAAAAGATGATGGCGTGCGTGTGGAATGTGTTTGAAAGTGCACGCAGATGCCTGACTGTTTTGCAGGTAAGAGAGTTCCCTGCTCACTGACTCGTTGTGATTCATATAATTGGGTGCCGTTTGATTTTTGCGGAACAGCCATCCCGACCTTCTCCCCCCCCCCCCGTCTCCTCCTCCTCCTCTCCTTTCTTTCTCTCTCCTTGTCCGACTCTCGAGTGGAAACAGCTCAGGACTTTGCCGCTGTGACCTGTGGGTGTTTTCTTCATCAGCTGTTCTTTGAACCTCTTTTAAGATGCGCCCGTCCTCATTTCACTTGCTGTTGTCCCCGTCTTTTTATATGTAAATAGTTTTTTCATTTTCCACTTATTTGCATCGAAAACAGTGGACAAAAAACAAGGCCGAAATGGAGGGCATGACACTCGGCAAAGAGTGCATGCCAAAATGCTAATGGAACAAATTCTATTCATTATGAAAAGCAAAAGTAGATCACCTGCTACTGCTGAGCCAAGAATATGTTCAGGGATTCCAATTGGATTATTTCTTGCCCATTTAATATATGGAGAAATCTTTTTGGATGCACACTTTGGGCTGATGAAGATACTGTATATCTTTAGATGATTTCACTATGAGTTGGGGATTCTGGAGTTGGACTTGAAATAGTCAATTAGCAATTTTTACTCTGCATGAGTTCTGTTGCTTGGACCTTCGTTGAGGTCTCTGTGAAAGTGTCCTAAATATGTCGATCCTTAAAATGCAAATAACTTATTATTTGGCTCTCTTTTTGCCCATTTTCCTTTTGAGTCCCCCCCCCCGTCCTAATAGTCAGGTCTCATTTTAATGTGTGTCCTTTTATTCTCTTCACTTCACCCTCTCCGACGCCCCCCTCCTCCCATTCTTTGCTCTCTGGTCTTAAGAATCTGTCCCTAATGAAACTAAATAGTTAGGTGGGGAGTTCCTTTGGACCGTGTGTGCATGCTTGTGTCGGAGTGTAAGGGGATGTGTCGTGGCTGAATTGGCTGAAGCGAAGATCAAAGGCGGCCTCCAGAACTGAGAGTGTGTGCGCGTTAACAAGCAGCAGCCGGAGCGCTCTCTCCATTGCATCACAGGAGCTGATCAAGCCATCACAGAGGATAGCCCTCATCCCGTGTTTTCTTCCTCGCGAGCGCATGTAAATGTAGGAATGTGTCTCCTCGGCGTCTCTTCACATCTCTCCCTTTCTTCTCTGACAAGTCATCACATACCTCATGTTCACATTCGACCACATCACTTCCACTGCGCAAGAGTGATCCACTTTGTAGTGCTGTCTTCTCCCCGTCTCCTCCGTTAGTCTTATGTCAGGTTTCAAGCCAGGTTAAAAAAAATGGTTATACACTGAAGGGCTGGAGGACGGGACAAAAATAAACCTTTTTTTCCACTTGAGTTGGTACATCACACATGTCATTAATAACATGTTACAACAATATTGATTATATAGTTCATGAACCAAAACAATGAAATGCTTAGTCTATGAGAGAGGGGGGTGAGTGTTGCTAGGGTTAGGAATTGTCACAAAGTCAGGTGCTCTTCCAGGATCCATGCAAGAGAGATAAAAACTCTATATACTGTAGATATGTCCCGGTAAAATAAAGGATTTTTAAGTCGGTAGGGCCTCGGACCCCTCCTCTTTTTTAACAATGAAATGCTGTTCACCCCAGCACCATTTAACAAAAAGTAGTGTGAATTGTGTTCCTAAATGTACAAACTTCACTTGAAACGCCCGTTAAAGAGCACCTTGTGACATGGACTATCAATTTAATCACAATTCGATTCAAATTTGAGTAATTGCACATAAGTCATAATGTATTTACTTAACGTTCCAAAAAAATTATAAAAATGAATTGGCAAAAAGGTTTATAATAATCTGTTTCTCTCTTCAAAACAGTATGAAGCATCACACAATATTAATATTTGATAAATAGAGAAAAGGACTTCGCACATCAAATCCTCAGGGCAGGTGCGTAGGAGACAAGGGGGGAACCCAAAGAAATCCCACCTGACTTTGTTTAGGACATACAGTAGTAAAAAAAAGTGCCGAAACATTGACTATGGGGTGCGGGATTTCTTAATCTATGAATATTTGATGAATAAAACAACATTTCTTTCATCCAGTTTGGAAGCCCACCCACTAGTTGAAAAATAAGTGATGTAATAGTGAGGCACACAACAAGGGAAAGGCATAGTTCATTACAACTATTATGAATTGACATAATATTGTTGAGAAGCCTTCAGGCCCCAAAGTCCGGCTCTTGTTCCCATTCCTTTACCTTTATTTGCGCAGTAGGTCCCTCCCCCGCCAGTAATTATCTTGTCTATTTAAAGGGCGAACCTTTTCACTGGGCCGTCAGTGCCAGCTCGTGAGAAGTGTGATGTTTCCATGGTTCACTTTACCTGTTCAACCAGTCCCACTGTACAACTGAGCTTTGTTCGCACTCAATTATCGCATACAGTGTGACACGGCCCCGTTGTCAAGGGTCGTTTAGACTGAAGAACGGGTTCACAGATGTAGTATTTGCTCAAAATGGACAATTTTGGCTGCTTTGAGTTAATCTTTAAAAATACAATGACCTAACAATGCAGCTGTGTGTTTCATTGCTTTGTTTTATGGTTTTTCCTCTTGGCATCTGCATTGTTTTAGTATCATATTTACTAAACCTTTCCTTCCTTAAAGTACATGAGTTATAAGCATTTTACATACTTTGATGGTAGTGTTTTAAGTATTAATTGTAGTTTTACACCAGTGAAGTGGCAATTTTATGAAGAAAAGTAACACCAAATATTGAATAATTCTAGCTAGTGAAGTGAGTTATAGCAGGGTTTCTGCGGGGCATTAAAAAGTATTAAAAGTCATAAAATGAATTGTGTCAAAAATAAGGCCTTAAATGTCATTAAAAAGCATTAAACATAATTCAAACTGGCATTAAATCAAAAGTTCTTGGAAAATAGTGAAATCGTTCAATTAATATTACAGCAGAAGTTCGTCAAACATACAAAAATTAGGGTCTAGACTGGAGTTGAATATGTTGAATATGGAAATGAATCTTATAAACGCATCGATTTGTGGCGTTTGCGACACTAAAAATGTAGTATTTGGGCATTAAAATGGCATTAAAAAGTATTAATTTTGACTTGTAGCTACCTGTATATAAACCCTGTATAGGTTGTCTTATTGTCTTAAGGGATTCTGACACCTCGATTTGAAATAATATTGTTAACATTAGCTATTTCAGCTTGATATCAAATATTCCTTCAGCTCCTGGATAAATGCATTGACTGGCTTTATATAATAGTTATATTTCACAAAATACACCTTTATATAGAGGCAGATACAGAGCCCTATCATGGGCACGCACATGTCAAATCATAATTAGGCCATGTCCTATTTCTTTGATAGTCTTGTACAGTGGCTCTTCTTTAATTCCTTATCAAATGCATTGATCACTGTGGGCCTCATGTGCTCATTGATCCGCGCACTCCGTCTGGTGCCGCACGATAAGCGTCTCCGTCTCTCCGTTTTTTTTTTTTTAACGCTCTATATTAGACCATAGTGCCACTGGTCTCAAAACATGCACAATTGTACAAAAGGTTCAAAATGTTACAAAAGTATCAGTGTTTTGTGAAGTAATGTATAACATCAGGAAAAATGGCCACAAACACACTGTTATTGACGGTATTTACAAAACAAAACCTTTTTAGTCAGTATACCCAATTGCCCATCACCCAATTGTGTGTGGGTTATGTTGCCATTTTCCTTTTTGCTTTGTTTTGCGCGTGCCAAGACGAGATAGAGACCTAAAGCAGCTCTCAGCTATGAATGAGTTGGTCATGACAAATGTCTGGAGCGGCGTGAGTGGCTGCCAGACTGGCTGCTATCTGGGAGGTTGGCAGACCTTTTTCGGTGGTAAATGTGTGTGGTGCGCTAGGGCATGGGAGTGCGCCCACGCCAGGTCTCTGTACAAAACCACTGGTGCATGCCCTCCCTCCCTTTTACCACTTGCCTCGAAAAGAGCAGTGAAGGTGACAACCTGCCCCCCCCCCCCCCCCCCCCCCCCCCCCCCCCCCCCCCCCCCCCCCACACCCACCCCCCCCCCCCCCCCCCCCCCCCCCCCCCCCCCCCCCCCCCCCCCCCCCCCCCCCCCCCCCCCCCCCCCCCT
>OMNZ01129794.1:16452-28552 GCA_900303255.1 Lesueurigobius sanzi | reverse complement strand
CCCCCCCCCCCATTCAAAGAGAGCTTCACCCAAACGCCAAGACCACAGACACCCTCTGTCTCAGCCCCGCACTCAAGCGTTTAGCTTTTCCCTCAGACATTTCCAGCAGTCAACGGAACCACAGTCCACAATTGTTCACACTGTTGCCTGCTAGAAAAAAATAAAAAGTCTTCTTCTCCTGATCACCATCCTCCATCCTGACCACCAGCTGATGTGTCTTTTATCACTTTCTACTTGCTTGCTTTTTCAAGCCAAACTTTGATCATGTGAATGTCTCTAGTTCTGACTCTTTTGCTACATCATATTTTAATTTGCCTTGACCAGCGACCACAACTAAAGATGAATTTTATTTTTGAAGACTCAATTGTGTGCTACCATAGAGAATAGGTCTGCAGTCCCTTGTTCTGGACACATCTGGACATCTCAACTCCATATCCAACAATTATGGATGTCCCTGTCCTTTCTGTCTGTTTTTATTTTATTTAGAGCAATATTCATAGCCTTTTACTTATATGACCACATGCAATGTCCTTTTGGGGTTGGAGAAGCTTTCCTATATTTTCTAATCAGCAGCACCTCCGACAAAGTTTGCCAGATGCATTTTTCTATACCTATAATCCTTGCCTGTGGATAGGCAAAGCAATTTCCTTAAAATGTCTGACAACAATAATACTTCAAGGTGCGGTAGGCTCCATCTGTTTTAATATACATGGCCTTAACATAGTCAAACCTTTCTCCTGGTCTGGAAATGGCAGATTGAATATCATATCACAGCCTACAGCCGAAGGTCACCATTAAAAAGATCTGTCTACAATGTATATAAAACGATAGAAATAAAAAATAAGATCAACAAAAAAATGTACCTCACCTCGGACAAACTCTTTCTTTGATGTATAAATGTATTTAAAGCTTCCTGTTTCCCCTCATACACACTTTGTTCAGGTCACAATGTAAAGACTCATTCAGAGCCAAACAATGCATCTTTTTATAGGAGCCATCTTCAGTTACTGTAATGTATATTGTACAGTGTACAGTGTATAGTCATGACTGTCTTGGGACACAGTAATTACCATGGGACATGTTTATACTAACCATTTCATGTGGAGCATTCAAAAAGAGGCACTATTTTCCCAGATAGATATAATGTGCTGTGATGAGCGGGCACTTTACTTGCATGTTCCAGTTTAGTTCATATACATGAGCTTCCATTATAGCCCCTCCTAACTCTTATCAGTGTTTTGGTCTGCCTCCTCTGCCACCGTCTCTGTCTCCCGCTCTTTATCTGTCTCTCTAAGGTGTGTTCCCTTTGCCCTGTGGGCATCCACCAGAGCTGTCTCCAACACACACATACACCCACTGCATTAGGTTGCTGTCACTTACAATGGGACCCTATTGTCCAGACTTAACAATAGGTACAAACAAACAATTGACATGGAAATGGAGAGATGTAGCTCATTAGCGGGCGCTGCTTGTTTTGTTAATGGATAAATTGGTGGCTTCAATAGGCCAAGCCTAAAACCCCTGGCTCAATATGGAGAAGCCTGATTAACAGGAAACCACAGGGAGGAAGATCAGTGACAGAAATACAGCTTTCCTTTCCCCTGGGCCATGAGCATGTTTATGCAGATTCAAAGTTTTAAATGCTTTAGTCAAACATAACTTAATTCAACAATACATTTCACAAACATGTCAATTAATGCTCAAATTACAGACAATATTGTCAATAAAGGTACTTATACAGGTACATCTTTGTGTAAAAGCACTATACAAGTCCCATGCATTATGTGTAGCAATAAAAATAGTGTTCTGAGTATCAATAGGCAATATTTTTCCTACTGTATTTGTGTATTTGTTTGTGGTGGCCAACGCAATCTGTGGATCAGACTGGTTTGGCCAAAAATGGCATTTCTGTGTAATTCCTGTCCAATACTGTGCATTCCTACTGTAAATGTCTTTGGTTGAAAGCACATACCTAAATAAATGCATAAACTACTGTAGCTTTCTAGTTTATGTCACTGCTGACCCTTAATTATCTTCCAAATAGGCTGATTTATAAATGAAAAGTCCATGTTGTTTTTTAGTGAATTCACCCACTGTGAGATTAACAAAGTGTCATCTTATCGGTTTCTCTTTATTGATGTTTTTCTTGTGGATGTTTCTAGGAGCAAGATGCCGAGCGGAGGAGGCAGCTGAGGGAGCGGGCCAGGCAGCTGATCGCTGAGGCTCGATCCGGAGTAAAAATGTCTGACCTGAGCATGTTGGATCCAGACAGAGCCCGAGGAACCAGGACCAGTCCAGGAGGTTAGTACACACGTAGACTCATGAAACAAAGGAAGTATTGCTTCACTCAATATCTACAGAAGGGTTAATGTACACCTTTTTCAGCAGCACTCCCCATGACTCCACATTTCCATTATGTGCTCTAAAGGGGATCTGTCTAATCCGCTGAGAAAAAGAAAATATTATTTGACTACAGCCCTGAGCCTGAAAAACCCCTCCCAATATTCAGAACAGTAATTTACCCTGCAACTCCTCCCTTGTCTTGTTCACTCAGTAATTGTTAATCAACACAACACATGGTGTGGCCAAATTATGCTCCAAATACAAAAACGCTTCTAATAACAGCTTACAGGGAGAGCAAATAGTCTGTGTGCACGTCCCACTGCTTTCCATTTTCTTGAAATTGGGGTTATTATGGTAATGGCCATTATTAGATGTTTCTCGTCCTCTGTTTAAGATTTCTGTGCATTACACCTTCCATTTCGTACTATTTAGGCAGTTTCACTTTACTGCATGCAAATTACAAACAATGGTTGATGGAAAAGGGAACGTCTTATGGAAGACAACTGTGAATTTTGATGTGTTCATTTGGTCTGCTTTGAAACTTTACAACTTTGAAAGGTTGTATCGTTTTATCACATTACATATTTCTTAAAGATAACATTTTATTAAACAATTTGTCATTATTCATCACTTAGTTTTCTCTTATTTTGGGGTTGGCTGTTTGTTAGTTGGTTATAGTGGTGCCTATGGGGCCTTTGTCCTTGACACTGATACAGTGACTCCACCTGTGGAGAGGCAGGAGGCTAGTGGTGTGCCAATGGGTCATTCAAACTCCCATTTAGGTTGACAGAAAGAGCCTGGGAACATGTAAAACACATGTCTGATTGGCTGAAGAATTCCTGTTATATTGGGCGCACACCTTCAAAAGTGAACCTGAAGGCAAATGGAGATAATACCATAATGATATGATAATGATAATGCCATAATGTACTGTATGTGTAACCTGTGTATTGCTGTGCTGCTGCCTCTTGGCCAGGACACTCTTGTAAAAGAGATTTTTATTCCTGGTTTAAAAAAATGATTTTGGGATAATGTTATAAATAATAATTACATTTAATTAAATTTTAATTAATTTATTTTAAATAATGTTATGGATATAATATAAAATATATTGAAATGATTTGACACATTTTTAGGCCAGTTGAGTAGGCCTTGCTGGCTTTGACTGCCCGCCACTGAATGGTTTCTTCTCAAGAAAGAAGTTAATAATCTATCCAACTAATCTAAGGGAGAACTAATTGATTGAACAAATTCCCTGAAAACCATCTGGTCATTACACATAAGTTTAAGATGGAGGAAAACTTTACCTGACAAAGCTTGATAAGTAAATTCGGTCAGATGCAAGTGAGATCAGTGACTCGTTAACCAAGAATGACAAAGACAAAAAAGTATGTCAGGAGGAGAGGGGCACTTGATTTCTTTGCTCTTTCAGCCTTTCTGAATTGAACTAATTGTTGATCTCATTAAAAAGGGAGTTGAAGGAAAGAAGGGAGCAAAGGGGGGTGGAGGTGAAGAGAAGAGAAATGCTGTGGGCTGTGATTCACAAGGCCTGCCGAGCAGAACGGCTAATCCTAGCCCCTACACACAAACTCACCATCTCTCTCCCTCTCTCCGCACCATTCACGCTCCTTCAGTGCAGCGCATACCCCCCCTCCAAGTGTCTGCCGCAAAGAAACTTTCCAAACTCCATCACCATGGCCTCCTATTAATTAGACCCCAACCAGCCACGCAGGAACGGCACTTGCTAGCACGCTCCAGATCGCAGCCAGCAAATTAGAAAAAAAAAACACACACGAAATGCTCTTATTATTTTGAATCTTTCTCTCTTTGTTCTCCGTGGCTCGGCCCAGCAAGTCGTAAATAGCAGAGGAGGGTGCTTGCGTGTTCAGCCGCTGTTTACTGATTGTTTTTGTCTTAATCCATGGTGGGTTATCCATGCAGCTAGAGCTCTACGGGTCTCTGTATGGGCCCGTTGTAATTTTATTTTCCTTGTTGATAATGTGGAGAGACTGTTGTTTCTGTTGGTCCCCTCAGGAGACTTAATGGAATATATGGTTTCATGTTTTGGAGGCTGTTGTTTGCCCCGACCTTTTATCTGAAACATCAAAAGCAGGGAACCAATCTATGAATAAAGAAAATTAATGGGAAGGCTCACTATTGCTCTGTGTGGCTAATACACTTTATGTTTAGTAGCTTAACATGAATAAAAACCTCTCACCAGATTCTGTTTTAGAGCATGTAAATTGCAAACAAATTGAAGATAAATTATTTTTCCTAAAATCGTGAAATATAAAGTTTTATGTTGGGACCAGGGTCATAATCCAAGTTTTAAAATTTTGCCCTAGTGCAGGGGTTTTCAACCAGTGGTCCGTGGCCCCCTGGTGGTCCGTGACTTGCTATCCAGTTTAACTACTAAAAATACACTAGAGCCTTTGCATATTGAATATTAATGAATATCAAGTTGATATATCTCTTTTAATAATTATACTTGTGTTATTTTAAACATTTGAGAACACAAAGCATTGTAAAATAAAGTATATAGTCCTCTTTTATACAAAAGCTAGGCCTATATTGCACACACAGTGGGCCGCAGACGACTGCTTGGTCTGAATGGTGGCCCCTGGGGTAGAACCAGTTAAAAACCCCGGCCCTAGTGGATCAAAATCAGGTTGTGATATGGTCAAATAGCAAATAAACAAACAAACAAAATATTATAAATTACAAATTAGTTGGTGCACCAGCTCTACTTAAAATCTCAGGATGAGCTTTTGCACTTACTTCAGATCGTGTGTATTAAATGCCACAGAGTTGCACAATGAATTGACAAATTATTTTTATCTCAATATTAGGCGAATTAGCACAAGACAAGATAACACAAGACACCAAAATATATAGCAAAATCACTGAGGAGATTTATGCACACATAGCCTACAACAAAATGTATGCCAAAATGAGCAGAAGTTCAGATTTGATAAAAACGTTCCTAATTTCCTTAATTTTAGCTTTGGTTTAAGTCTGGTTTTGACTCTATTTCATCAATAAAACAACAAATTGCATATGTTTTTTGTTTTCATTTAATGTAGACTTTGTTGAAATGGTTTAATACATATCACAATAATATTATCACAACATTCAAGACATTTCAAGATTATTCTTTTTTTTTTCCTCTTGCGCCCACAGCAGGTGATTCTCACTTCTGGTCGAACATATTTCATTTTAGCTTATATATATATACATCCATCGACTATATTTTGCCTAAACTGCTCAATCGGTGATTATGGAAACCTAATACTTTTTGCACCTTCCTTTCCTTTGATCGCACTGCATAACACCATCTCGCACTGCTATTGCCTCCTCTGCTTCTTTTGACCTGTTCCTGCTCCATATCCACAGATGTTGTAGATGGAGTGAGGGATCAGCATGATGAAGTCGATGGTGATTTTGAAAGGGAGGAGGAGGAGGAGGAAGAGGGGGAGGAGGAGGAGGAGGAGGAGGAGGAGGAAGAGGAAAGAGCCGAGGAAGAGCAGTTCCAGTGTGACGCCCAGTGTGCTGCCTCATCTGTGGCTCCTCTGGTTACTAACCCACTGCCACTCCAGGCCTCGCTCCCAGACACTTCCACTGCACTGGGGCTGGAGCTGGAGCTTACTAACCCTGGCTCTGAGCTAACCTCTCTGGGTAAAACCACTGGCTTAGGCTGCATGCTTCAATGTCTGTGGTGCTTTAAACTAACTCTGCATTAACTTCATTCATTTTGTTTCATATTTCTATTTCCAGAAAGTTTCAAAGTAATTAATAAACTTTACAAAGTCCTCCCCAGACACAATACAATCATATCTTTAGGAGAGTACTTACAGAAATCTTCAGAGGTAAACTAATTAGTTTGTTTTGCCCTAAATACTTTTATTTCTGTCGCCATTTTTCATTGATGTGAGATAGGTGAAGAAACACAACAGGCTGTGCTCTGTCACGCTTTGAAGTGCTGCATCTCGGCTTCATTCGTGTTTTTATTTTTGGTCTTTGTTAATACAATTTATGAAACATGAAATAGACCAAAATGACTGTAGCTTGAGTAAAACGTTTTTGATTACCAAAGATCCCGGAATGTTTTTAAAGGTCCTTTACTAGGCTAAACTGTCTTATTGGACCTTTTAACCATGCTGTAGCATATTGTTCCCTCTTCAAAAATATACATGTAGTTAAAGATTCTTCAGTCTTCATCTGTACTCTGTAGTTGAAGTGTCGGACGTTTCGATCTTAGTCCTAAGATCTTCCTCAGCGAATAAAGACCTAAACATGTTCGTGGGTCTCTTAAGAGCAAACCAGAAGGTACTCTCTTGTTGCTAAAGGTTGGAAAACATCTTTTTTTTCTTTAGTACCAAGAGAGTACCAAGAGAGGAGGGACTTAGAGGTTAACTCCGCCTTCTGGTTTGCTCTTAAGGGACCCACAAACGTGTTTAAGTCTTTATTCGCTGAGGAAGATCTTTGGAGTAAGATCGAAACGTCCAACACTTCAACTACAGAGTACAGATGAAGACTGAAGAATCTTGGCCTACGATGGACAACTCCTGTACGACTGAGAACCTACACGGACGTATACCTGTAGTTGTTTTGATTCATTTACGTACATTAAAGGGATGAGGAGGGATGATCTTTTCACTTTTCACCTGCCCATGGAGACTAGTACCCTCTGCTGGTATTTGTATTCAGAAAATAATGATGTTGTTTGACGTCAGAGTTGCTCCAAGGTTTTTTTTTTGTATTAGGTGACGTTCAATACATAGACTGCTAATAGACTCATTTTCACCATAAATCTCTTCAAATAAACTACTTATATGCTAAATATCACTGCAATCAACCTTTTGCATTTCCGATTGGACCCTTTATGAGAAAGATTGGGCACCCCAGTGTGAATTTACTGCAATGACTATTGTTTAAAGTCTGATTAAAGCATAATGTAGGTCTTTTTATGTACAATTATTTATACAGTGGGGGAAAAAAGTTTTTAGTCAGCCGCCAATTGTTCAAGTTCTCCCACTTAAAAAGATGAGAGAGGCCTGTAATTTTCATCATTCACCTCAACTATGAGAGACAAAATGAGAAAAAATAATCCTGAAAAAATAATTGTCTGATTTTTAAAGAATTTATTTGCAAAGTATGGTGGAAAATAACTATTTGGTCACCGACAAACAAGCAAGAGTTCTGGCTCTCACAGAGCTGTAACTTTAAGAGGCTCCTCTGTCCTCCACTTGTTACCTGTATTAATGGCACTTGTTTGAACTCATTATCAGTATAAAAAACACCTGACCACAACCTCAAACAGTCACAGTCCAAACTCCACTATGGCCAAGACCAAAGAGCTGTCAAAGGACACCAGAAACAAATTGTAGACCTGCACCAGGCTGGGAAGACTGAATCTGCAATAGGTAAGCAGCTTAGTGTGAAGAAATCAACTGTGGGAGCAATTATTAGCAAATGGAAGACATACAAGACCACTGATAATCTGGGGCTCCACGTAAGATCTCACCCCGTGGGGTCAAAATGATCACAAGAACAGTGAGCAAAAATCCCAGAACCAGAACTTGCACAATTGGTGGCTAACTAAATACTTTTTTCCCCCACTGTACTTCATACTCTGTACATTTTTGTGTTTTTTGCCCTCTGTCTGTGTTCTAGTTTTTTGAATGTCTTTCTCTTCGTTTAGGCACAAACAGTAAACACGTGGACCTAAAGCTGAAGAAGATGGTGGAGGCCAAACCAGGCGTAACCTCACCATCATCTCCATCGTCCACATCCTCCTCATCGTCGCCCTCCGTGTCCTCGCCGCTCAGTCCAACCGAGGTATCTGAGGTTGCCTTGTAGCTCATACTTTCATTTAATGGTGTTGTGAAAAAAACAATACTCTTTATATGATTGCGATGAAATATTAATTGTAAGTGAATGTTCAGCCCTCACAGTGTGACACGTGGACGCTGGCATCGTGATAACGGGGACAGTAGTTCTCATTTATCGACTCTGACCTTTTCAGACAGTTCTTGTGTGAGCGGACAGGTGGGCAGGAGGGGGTTGTTGTCGCATGTGTCCGTATCTTCTGATGTGAATATTGAGTCAACATTGCAGCCGGGCAGTCTTAACATCTCTTTAATTGATTTTGAATGTCAAGTGGAATAAGGTGAGCATGTGCGACTGTCAGTACAAGTGAGACCCTGTGTGCTTACGGCGACATAGAGTGTCTTTGATCATCGATTCACATAAACACCCTCTTGTGTTCAAAGCCTAAAAGGCTTAGTCCTTTATGCCCAAAGGAGCGGCTCTGAGGGCATGCATTCCCATTTGACACAGTTTGTAATGGCACAAGGGAGCATCGTGATTTGACTGTATGCTTAGTATAGTCAGACACTTTCACAGAAAACTCTGGGTTTCCGCGGGCCATTAAAAAACATTAAAAGTCATGAAATTAATTGTGTCAAAAATAAGGCCTTGAATGTCATTAAAAAGCATTACAGTATTTTCCGCACTATAAGTCGGAAACTCCATAATGAAGAAGAAAAAAACGTATACAGTATAAGTCGCACTGTACTATAAGTCGCATTTTTGGGGGGATATTACTTATTTACAACATCCGAGACCAGAAACAGACTTTTCATCTTGAAAGTCAAGTTATAATAACAATAGAATAGACAACAATGGGCTGAATAGGTGTACGGTATGCTAACATGACACATGGATGATTATTCAGCTACACAAAGCATAAACAATGAACTGAAAAGGTGTCTAGTATGTAAACGTAACATTTTAGTTCATATATTAATCTCACTGGACACAATGGATGGATGGATGGATGGATATTAATCTCACCTGAGTATAAGAAGAAAGAGTAGAGTATAAGAGAAAAAGTGCGACTTATAGTCTGGAAAATACGGTAAATAGAATTCCGACTGGCATTAAATCAAAAGTTCTTGGAAAATAATTTGCTCAATGGGGCTGGGCCATATCATATTGTGCATGTGATATTCTCTTTTATATTGTGATATGAATTTTAGGCCATATCACCCTGCCCTATTGCTCAACTAAGTTTACTGCTTCGTCAAAAAAACAGGATCTAGAGTCTAGACTAAAGTTTTGGCATAAATTATACACTATTTCTGTTGGAAAGTTGTCTGCTATATCAAATTTCCTATTGAATATGGATTGTTGTATTTGGGCATTAAAATGGCAATAAAAAACATTCAATTTGACTTTCTGCTACCTGCATAAACCCTGAAACTATAAAGCTCAAACCAAAAGAGGGAATTCTTAATAAAGTGAAATCCAGTGTAGTTTTGGAAGTCCCTTAAGAGCATGTACTGATCTTGTGCGGTGCCACATAATGCACACTCCGTCCTCTCTCTCATTAGTGATTGTGTGCATGCGCAGTGTCTCGTGCACGATAAGGCCCTGCGACGCTCAGCAGACTGCAACATTAGTCACGCGGTGGCCTGCACATTCACAGAGCCCAAACCAAAACCTATGAATTCACCACAGCTTACCACAGCGATGATCGCGCTGATAACAGATCACAGTGAGAGAAAGGGAGGAGGAGGCAGGGGACACAATATCTGCCTGTCCCAGAGTGTGAGAGGAGACCAGGGGTAACCCAGTGAGCAGGTGGTCTGCAGCGTGTGCATCTGCCAAAATGCTGACAAGCGTAATATGATATTTGATAGTACATGATAGTTATGTGACAGTTAAAATGAGATTCAACATGGCATCAATGTCTATGATATGAAAAGGAAACAGTCTGCATTATGTCATATCCGCCAGCTCAGGGACAGTCCTGCTGTAATTATGCAGCCAGAATTGGCCCCTCGTGGGATTTGCTTTTGGGCTAAACATACGATCCTTTGTAAATGTTGCTGTGGTTTGCAGTTTTGTTAGTCTGTACAGTGTACAACATTAATGAATCAACAAAATCTAAATCCCCTCACAAAAATATGACAAGGACAGCACTATTAATTAAACCAAGCTTTGAGCATAAGACTATTTTAATACCGCACATTTTGGTCTGTTTTTATCCAAATTATATTTTCTAGTAATTCCATTACCCATACAATTTTAACATTCAGTTTTATCACATGGGGCTTTTTATTGCAATCAAACTTTATGCTCCACTTACCGTTTTTATTAAACAGCAGAAGCAGCCACTTGACTCCTCCTTTCACTCTGCAATTAGCATTTGTTGTGGCGCTCCTGGGGATTGCCTTGGTGTCGGCCCTTACATTCTCCGCTGCACACGTTCACTCCGGCCTCGTGTTGTCGGAAATGACTAATTGGCCATTTCGGTTCATAAATAATTTGACTGGATTTAAAGTTCTGGAAGTATCCTGACGGTCTCGCGCGTGGAGCAAAGTGAGAGTAATTGCTGACATTGTTCTTGAAAGTCAATAATCTAACACTAAACTAACAGCTCCTTTTGTTTACGGCACACTGTCTCAATTAGCCGTCCTCGCTCCGCAGACTACTTCACAATCTCAAGCAGTGGAACATGTTTGCCCTAATTGTTGACTTTATTACACGATTCGTTGTCTTATTAACGTTACCGCTATGTCAATCTCGGCCCAAACCGGGTTTCTTTTCCACTCGGCTTGGCATATTTGGAGGCTGTGGTAATAAAGCATTTCTGCATCCCATTTTATGATAGCGGGAGAAGCGAGCGTGCAGCTTTTAAACACGTGTTCACTTTGAAAACAATAGTGGCTTTTTGCATTTTGCATAATTTGAATATATTTTCTGGTTGGGGGTTTTGCTGAAAGTCAAGTTAATTGCCTCCTTTTTGTCTCCTGTGAGTGAGGGAGAAATGAGTGACGACGCTGTGTCAGTGCACACATTGAATCCAAGACCACCCTGCCCCATGACCTTAAAATAGATGCTTAGTCTCTCGTGTCTATTTTTGGGCTTGCTGTGTATTGTAGTAGTAATAATAATAATAAAAATAATAATAATACAGCGCCTTTCAGAGCACCCAAGGACTAGGGCTGTAAGTTTAAGTACTACAATAACCTAACCCCAGAGGCTGAGGTTTTTTTCTTCCTTGCGTCTCCAGCGTTTCATGAAGCTGAAATATAATAAATGAGTACTGCTACTGCAATGTATAGAGTTTGAGCAGTATATTTTGCTGACAATACTACGGCAGTGACAATAAACAATAATATTGGTAACCGCGATGAAAAGAAGGCGCAATTAGTTGATCTTAACATTTTTTTTTCATAACTGGCATCATCACTTAAGTACCGTATTTTCCAGACTTTAAATCGCACTGGAATATAAGTCGCACCAGCCGAAAAAACATATTTTAATAGGTTGCACCTGAGTATAAGTCACGAGACCAGCCAAACTATGAGAAAAAGTGTGACTAAAGCTGGACACACACTAGAGGATTTTAGCCCGATTTTTAGTCTGAGGAGGCGTGGCTCAATAAAAACTTTCTCTCATGGCATGATCTGTGGTGGGACTCCTCATGTGTGTGTATGTGAGTCCTCATGTCCGTCCTTAAGTGTGTGGTCTGTGCACCGATCTTTAGTCTCAAAAGAATAAAAATCCTCTAGTGTGTGGATAATCTACAGTTACATAATTACTGTAATAAATAACATTGTGAATCGCAATAATTTTGTCCAAGAAAATTGTCCATATTGTCCCATGCTTAGACAATACTGAATTGCATGAAAAGATAAAATATATAATAATAAAATCACAAATCGAATCGCAATTTCTGTCAATTAGG
>OMNZ01129794.1:0-16211 GCA_900303255.1 Lesueurigobius sanzi | reverse complement strand
GGCGTGGCTCAATAAAAACTTTCTCTCATGGCATGATCTGTGGTGGGACTCCTCATGTGTGTGTATGTGAGTTCTCATGTCCGTCCTTAAGTGTGTGGTCTGTGTACCGATCTTTAGTCTCAAAAGATTAAAAATCCTCTAGTGTGTGGGCACATTTATAGTCCGGAAAATATGGTAGATAATCTACAGTTACATAATTACTGTAATAAATAACATTGTGAATCGCAATAATTTTGTCCAAGAAAATTGTGAGACAAAACTTTCCACATCGTCCCATGCTTAGACAATCCTGAATATATAATATTAAAATTTTTGCAATTTATGCAATTTCTGTCTGAAAAATCGAAATTAGTTTTTTTATCAAAATCGTGCAGCCCTACCAAGGACACTGTACCGTATTAAACAATTAAAACTGTAACAACGAAACAAAACTGAGGACAGTATTGAGAGCGATAGAATATAGAGATCGAGAGTGTGGCTCGGTGGTATAGGACTGTCTGAATTGTCTCTTTTAATGCAAAAACACTTCATTTTTCTTTTATGTTAAAGCCTTACTTTATTTGCCAGCCTGTTACAATCACATGATGTCACCTGCTTCGTTGTTATTGTCTGTGACAGAACAACGCGGACGAACTGCGAGCAGAGCGTTTGCGGCGAGTGACCGAAAAACTGCGAAGCCCGGTTGTCTTTAACAAAGAGTCTGCAGTAAGAAAAACACAGCTCAAGTCCTTCAGCCAGTACGTGGAGAGCAAACCAGGTGAGGCCCCACTCCATGTTCTCATTACTGCCCATTAGGACTTATAACTTATAGAACTGCTTGGTGTCATTTTATTTATATATGCAGTATATACTTGTTTTGTCACATGCCCAAAATGGATACACCGTGTTATCATTATGGTGCTGGATGAATATTGAAGTTGCTTTTGTGTGATAAAATGTGTGTTTTTTGTAAAGCTGACTCTTGTAAAGCTGGCTTTGGTAAGACATAAGCAGTGCTGCCCTGACATTTGCAGCAGCCGCACACTGGGACTCAAATGACCAGTGACCAAAGCAACTACGCACAGTTCTGTTGAAAAAGATCACACATGCGTCAGTGCAAGTCGGTAAATGTGCCTCCTCGTTGCCCTTTTTTACAGAGGTAAAGAGACAGAGATCTATTCCTGAGGACATGAAGCGAGCGGCCGATGAGAGGGTTTCGCCAACGGACTCAGATATTTGCCGTCCATTCGAGGAAGAGGTTTGTCATTTTCCTTCTGGAGTTGGTAAACTTGGTATCATTACTCTTGTTTCACATCCAACCTTCTGACAACTAACAGTGGCCACACACTAGAGGATTTTTAATCTTTTGAGACTAAAGATCTGTGCGAAGACAACACACACTTAAAGACACACGTGAGGACTCCCACCACAGATCATGCCATGAGAGAAAGTTTTTACTGAGCCACGCCTCCTAAGACTAAAAATCTGGCTAAAAATCCTCTAGTGTGGCCACCTTAACTTAAGGCCCGTGGCTTGAACACCTGCTTGTGTCATTATGGCATGCGAAGATGTTCGACAGGATACTTACCATCTTAAAATGACCTGAAGTAGCTCAAGTCTTTCAGGACATTCTCAGATTAGAGCTCCATAATAGTTCCTTTTTACCTTTTTTAATTCCTTTCTACTCTGCTGTTCCCACTCCCCTTGTCTTGGATAAATCTTTCCAGTGGTTCACTTGGCCTTCTCTATCTAACACTTACCTCATACTGTTCACCTTGTCCTTGCGCCCCACATTTCCATTCACTTAGCTGTCCCCACTTCTCAACAGAGACATCTTCGTATTGATCTTGCACACTGTCATTTTAATTATGGAAATGGTAGATACCAGCTGCTCTGCAATTTAGAGTGTGTGTGTGCAGAGTATTGGCCTGATTACACACCAGCTCTTATCCTGACGTGTATTTAAACTTACTAAGAGTGTGTCTAGAAGAATGCTATTATTTCATTGAGTGTGTGCCATCAGAGTCCACAGGGTGAATCTCCTGCACTTTCACCCAGGTCCCAGCGCGCACACGCACAAACACACAGGCCCTCCTCCTTTGCCTCTGCCTGGGCCCCAGGGTTAATGGGTGTTCAACCTTTTCATTATCCCGATCAGCCAAGAATTACCTGCTGAATGATGTTTGCATTAATATAATATATATGGTAATTTCCCTCCTCTTAATTACGGCTGGGCCGAGCGCAGCAAGGGGAGTGGGCTGATCATGTGTAAAATTGATTTGCCAAGGAAAAATATGGTGATAGAGCGAGAGCATGCAAGGCAGAAGGAGGGGCAGAGACAGTTGGGAATCGCATCCACACACAGACTAGAACACACGTGCATGGAGCTCTCAGATGCACATGACTGAAAGAGTACAGCCAAAAGTGCTAGCCTGGGTGGAATATATAAAAAAAACTTTCTCCTTTCTCCCCTTTCTCCACTTTCCATTACGAAAAAATTACGTGCATCAGCATTAAAAAAAAATTGAGATATTTATTAGGATGCACCCTCAATAGCGAATTTGAATAAACATTTTCTTCGCCGAGAAGAGTTTCTGTGGAGAATAGCAACTAGCAAAGACCGAGACTAGGCTGTAAGCTTCTGGTTCTAGGTTAATGGTTTGTGTATATTTGTCCATGGATGCATCTGTTAAATATATTAACAAACATGGGGCAGGTGTAGGATAGAATTTTAGAAGAAGTGTGACACAACTACCAAATGTAAACAAATGAATCAAAAAGTTATCTTTACAAAAAGAAAGAAATTACATCGATTAAAATTAATGTGTGCCCTTTTGCTTTTGAAAAAATAAAAAATATTTGAACTATCTATCTTACACGTGCAAAATGGGTTGCTGCTTAGAAACTTTACACATCTTCAGAAGCAACAGCTTTTCTTTTAGCTGTATACAGTAGATCATTTTCCTTCAGGTGAAAACTCTCTAAAATCAACTCTGCTCATTTCCATTATTTGTCAGAAAAACGTTAATTAAGATTCATGCCCACTCTACCTCTTATTAAGTCAAAACATTTAGTCTCTTCTGCCTCAGATATCTGTCTGACTCACATCTTTCTCCTTCATCCTCTGTTTGCACAATTTCTCTTTATCCTTTATCCATTCCCCCTTTTTCTTAGCCTGTGTTTAATGTTGTATCAGGCTACTTTCCCTATTTCCTGACTGTCTCTCTGCCTCCCTCTCTCTGGTTGACAGAAGGCGTTCAAAGACACCAGCCAGTATGTGGTTGGGGAACTGTCGGCGCTGGAGAGCGAGCAGAGGCACATAGACGCCCGAGCAGCACGCGTGGAGAAGAGGCTGCGCTATCTCATGGATACAGGTACCCCAAGCCCAATTACACTGGAAAAACTGTTTTGGCAAATTGAGCATACGCACGCACATACACAACCGCTCTGGGAGTTTATGTGTGCGTTTATGAGAATCTTTGAAGGCCCCCCCATCTCAGTTGAATGTTGCGCGACAGAGCGCTGGGTGGATATGAAAGGAGGAATGGGGGTGTGAAGGAGGTGGAGCAGGGAGGGAGAGGGAGGGGGCAGTGGGGATGGGGAGAGAAGGGAGACCTCTCTGGGCTGGGGTGATAAGGGAGCCCTTCATGGGGGAAACGATAACTGGGTGCGATAGCGGCGCCCAAGCCCAAGTCTTCACTGCTGCCGTTTGCCAGCGTGGCCCCGGCCAGCCTCCGCAGTATTGAACAGTGCGCTCAGCCATGCACGAATTCACCCACACATGCTCCTTCCCCTAGTACATATCTGGCCTTCATTGATATGCTGTATAAGGAAAGACGGGTGTGTTAAAGGGAGAGGCAACTAAATAAAAAAAAAAGAGTTCGAAAAGAGGCAACACAACATAAGCACCGACACAGTTCACAAATCCACGTCAGACACACAAATGCTTGCACTGCCTTGCATCCAAAGTGCAATCTGGTTTGACAATGGAGCTGAATTCGGGAGGTTTTTATTTAAGATTTGGCGAGGGGTAAAGCCTTGTTAAGACATGAGACAGTGTGCCGAGCCAAAAGAGGGGCCTTGGCTCCGTTAAGTCCCCAACTGAAATTGGAGAATACCATCCCATTTGTGACACCACACTATCCCATTTCTCACACAAGACTGGTGTGAAAATGTTGTTTGCTGAACATATTCGCTGCTTCCTTCGTAATATTTAGCTGCTCTCATGCTTTTTCTGATATATCTGCTCGTAACTTGGTGGATTTAGGCCGTAAAGCGCAAAAGGCGACACGGGGAGGGATAGAAAAAGGAATAGGCCTGTTGAAAAGGATAGCAGGTCGTTTTGATTTGAGCTCACCTGGACTATCCCATTTGGGTGCTGATATTGAGACTATCTCTGCTGTGATTGTTGTGTTGGTGTTTCTCTTTTCGCCTGCCTCTGTGCGCCTGTGCCCCACTCTCCCTGTTGGAGCACTTGCCATTGTGTCTGTGTGAAGGGCGGTTTTTCCTGTATCGTCTTCGCCCACTGATAAAGCAGCCTCTAGCCAGCGAGACGCCATGTTATTTACTTTACCAAACCTTTTGTCAGAAAAAGATCCCTCTTTCTTATTCCTCCTTTTGTAATATGTATCACAACATAAAGTAGTGAAGGACATCAGGGTATATTTACACAATTATTAATCAGTTTGAGGTATTATGTAAGTATTCTGAAATGGTAATGTTTTTTTTTTTAAGTCAAACTCACCCCGGTTTGTAAATGTTTGTAACTTTTTTGCCACATGCCTGCATTTCATATCTCATTCTGCAGCACTTATCCGTGAGACTCATCCAATAGGTTATGGATTGGACCTTTGGGCTGAAGTCTGGAGGCGTCAGAGCGAGATGTGCCAATGACAGGTGGTCACTAAAGTAACCTTTATCACCTCAGCAGCCGAGGTCACCTTTCCCAGCACTGTCAGAGATGATAGATATTTTTCTCTCAAGCATGAACAGCTGATTGGAGCTGCCGCCCATTGGCTGTAAGCAAAACAACTGCTATTGATCCAGTGCATGTGGCTGCAGCCTGGGCACTACAGAGGTACCATTTTCTTCACAAGATTACTTTTTCTGAAAACGCACTGCTTCATAAGGTGCATAGACTTATTTCTCTTATAGCTTATAGCTCTTCATGCAAAACTCTTCTCTGAATTAGTTGATATACCCCTTTTTTTCTTAAGTTTAGGACACAGTGCAGAGGATATGTAGGGATGTTTGGGTGAGCCCAGTGTGCTGTGGTGCCAGGGCAGTGCAGAGAGCTGCAGGAGCGTGGGGCAGATGTGAAGAGACAGGCCGACTGACCCATGACTTAAAGCTCATTTCTCTGATCTATGACCCAGCCTGGGAAGAACCACTGTGCTCTGCTGCTCCTCTAGATTGACTCACACTTTCTCCTGTTGTCACCACATACTTTTCTTTCTCTTTAAGATGTGTCTGTTTGTCACACCAGAGTTATTCTTCTTTTTTAGCTGAAGAACATTAAAAAGTCAGTTCTCTGTAGTCACTAGAGGTGTGTTGTCATGTCATATGATCAGCATTTACAAATCCATAATGCTTAATTCCCTCTCCATGTGCTTTCTGGACATCATCGTTTTTCCTTTCACTTTAACATTTTTCCTTCCACATATTTAGGCACAATGCATCTTTGCAGAGCATTTTCTATTACGCCATGTCCCTCCCCAGATGAATTCAAAGTAATTGGGGTGGTTAATTTATTTACTCAGAGGCAGTTCACAGCACATTAAATAATAGAGATAATTGAACAAGAATTGTCAAGTGTCTTCTGATATCAGACACATTACAGGAGGGAGTGTGCATAAAACTCCATTTCTATGCTCCCATTGTTTATGGTAATTAAGTACACAGATTTATTCCTTGGTTGCCTTCCAAGCTTATGGCAAGCGCCATTGTTGTCTTCTATTAATATGTAATCAGTAAATAGTTTAATTTTCTAATCTGCGGTTGGAGAATTCACTTTCTAACAACTCTTAATTACTGCTGGGCTCTAATGAGTCTCGCCATGCCGACACAGCCAGCCAATCACAGCCTGTAGCTGAGTCAGGGGGGGATTTGAATTCCTGCGGCATCCCCCCTGCACTAATGAACTTGTTATTCTTGCACCACTGAGAGCACTGTCCTTCACATGTGCTACATTAGGAGAATGGACTTCTGACGGGCTTGCAAATATTTACAGATGACGATTGATAATGGGGGAAATATCTATGTACAGCAAAATGCCTTACAGTATCATTAAGTTACTTTTGCACACACTTTGCATTTTTTTGCAATATTCATTCACTCATACATTTATTTACTTGGTGGGGAGTTATTTCTGTCGCCACAACTATCGGAGCATGTGACAGTCGCAAGGTGACTACGTGCAACCGCTTTATAAGCAGCTGCTTTAGCACAGAGCCATCTTTGCTTTTTAGAGTCCCATTATTGTCACGTATGCTGCTGAGTATATTGTTGGTTTATAAAACAATTTCGACACATTTCTGCATAAACCTATGATTTCTGTTTGCTCTTGTTTAACAAAATATCTGCAAGCTGTTGTTGAAACTTGAGCGTGGCCCTTTTCTCCGTGTCTTTGTATCTTTTTGCAGACACTTGTGCATTATTATCCGAATAATGGCACTAAGCTGCAATGCAAGCTGCCCCTCACCTGCTGTGGATCTGATGAGCGATAAACAACCAAAGATTAGTTTCATCTCGCACAGAGATACATCATGTTTAAAAATCCAAGATCTTTGTGTAGGCTCTCAGTCATACAGGAGTTTTTGATCAAAGAGGAGGCTTGTTGAAATCATCATCTGTACTGAGAGCAGTGACAACATAGTACTCCAAACAACCCAGGACCGATTGTAATTTAAACATCCCTCCCCTCTGTATTCCAAGATGATAGTTGACTCCCTTTTTTTGGTGCATAGTCGTCTTAATCATACGTTAATCTGCCTTTGTGTCTGAATACTGTATCTGAAAAAGACAGAGCACAAGGAGCCTTCATACAGTCCGTATCAGTGGAGTAGATGTTCCAATTGTTAAGGTCCAGTATACATACTTTTGCTGTTTGTCAACAGTAAAAGAAGCACTAAACATACTGGAACAGTACTTTTTGGTCATTAAGACAATGTTAATATACCCAATGGAAATGGTCCTCGGTCCCTTTTCTGTTTGTGATGTTGAGAGGCTGAAGTAAACGGTGAAGAGGCTTTTGGTTTTAGTTCATATTTTTCTGTGCAATAGCTGTAACAGTCTAAAAGCCTAAAGGAAAATTTTTTGTCTTGCAATTTGTGTTTGTGTTTGCAGTTCATGTGAACAGGAGCTGCAAAAAAAAGTAAAAAATGAAAGTGAGTTTGCTGAATGTCTGAAAGAGTAGAGCAGGGTTAGGCAAGTTCCCTGTTTCGTGGGCCGATATTCTTTCCAGCCACAAGACGGGGAGCCACGTTTCCCCATTTTGACTCAGTTTTAATAATTGTTTTGTACAAATGGTAATGATGGTTGACAAATTTACTGAAACGGTTCTGTTTTTTTTTTTTTGTATTTTAATGGAGTCATGTTTCTCAAACCATCTGAGGGCCCAGAGGATTCATGATGGAGGGCCGGATTTAGCCCTCGGGCCTGACGTTACCTACCACTGGAGTAGAGGGTTACTCCTTTTCACACTGTACCGTCTTGTTCTTGAGAAAATCAGCCAAATCCTAACTAGAAATGTGTTGCAATTATTCTTGGTACAAGTGCTGTACATTACCAAACTGGAAACTGATAGCTAGCTATTTATTTTTCTCAAACATATTTTTCTTTAGTTTTCTTTTCTTAGTCACAATAAGTTATTTTCATTTATTGGATACCTGTTAATATTTCATAAGTGATGTGGCTTTGGGCTCAGGATTTCCTCCCTGTGTTTGTTCGAGGCGTCTTGTGTGAATAACGCTGTTTGTTTTCCTTCCCATCATGTGAGCCGTTGTCTCGACCTCCTTTCCCATGCCCGTCTTTCTAATCCAGCATTGTGACTGCGTCAGCTTATAGTTTGACTAAAGATTTAAGCTGAGCTACGACATGAGTGGCACTGGGACTCCCTCACATACTATGCACGCGCACGCATATCTGTAGCCTCGCCTCGTCCCGCAACACAAACAGTCGGCGCAGATTTAAGTATATTATCGGCCCGAGTTCTTTCACAAACGCATTGCCGCAGAAGCTTAACATTAATTATTGTAACTTTGGACAGATTACATCCACAGCCGCCTTGTAAGCGCGAGGCAGACTCATCTTGACCTCCTATACGAGAGCTTAAAGACACAAGAATGGCATTTTACCAACTTTAATGGGATAACCAGTCTAATCTTTCAGCACTGAGAGAAGAAAAAGTGTTGAGACCATAATACCCTCCTCAGTTCACAGACTCAAAGATGGAGGCTATAAGCTGCTGCTCGCTTTGTTTTCAGGTGCGCCATTAATTCACCTAGCCTTTTCACTCGACAATAACCTGTTAATGCTTTTGTAACAATGCATTGCGTAAGAGATAGCCTACCGGTATAATCCCAGTCAGAAGACATTTTGGGTATTAGCATGAGTTGGCTGTCATCTTTGAAAGTCGGGCAGATGTTTTGTAAAAGCGGCACCACGGTCTTAAAATGGATTACCACGCGAGAGAAAGGCGACGAGTTATTTTTTATTGTCAGCGACGTGTTAAACTAAACGACGTCGAAGGTAATGGCGGTGATCAAAGTTTGGTTGTTGCTACGGTTACAAAGGAAGACTCTGCCCCAATCACACGGATAGGTATTAGCTCATAGGAATGTGTTTGTGGTTGTCTGTATTCTCTTCAGGAGTAAATGCGCCATTCTTCCCCATGGCAAAGAAAAGAAATCTAGGGATCGCTTCTTTTTAAAACCTATTGCCTTTTTCTTGCCTTTGAGGGGCCAAAATAAAGGATTTGGGCTTTTTTTTTTTTGTTTTGTGTGAAAATGCATGTGTGTGACTTGAAAGTTCAACTGGGTCAGAACACAGATTAACCCTAACCCCCCCCCCCCACCACCACCACCACTGCCCGGTCAGATGCACTCCGCTTCCCCGCTCGGCCACCTAATCTCCTCCGCCATTTGAATGTTTGAGCAGCAAAACAATTTCATTAGACAACTTGCAAGGACCGCGGGGAGCTTCTATGTCCAAACGAGTCGACCCTCCCCGCTCCCGGACGGACGCAGCGACACCACCCCTCCGTCCCAGATGTGCGGTGCTCCTAAAACCCACCAGCCTCCCTCCCCCCCTCCCCTGTCCGTTGCCATTTTCTCCAGCTTGGTGTCAGGCTTTCATACATTCTTTAACAGTGGGGATGAAAGGGGATTTTTAGGAAGATTAGGGAACGGGATCCTCAAGGCATTGTCTGAGAATCTTCAGATAAAACGAGCTGGGTGGATGGAGTCAACGGGTGGGACCTGGGGGACGGAGGGGGAAAGACGGTCACGGCTTGCCACGTCCCAGAGTGAAACAACGGCGCCGATTGCTTGTTGATTGCTTAACTTTTTATTGCTCTTTTATCTCTTTCCAATCGTTCTGTCAATTTTAAACCAATTAAAGTTGTCCCGGCCGGGTCACACACTCCTCCCTTCATTGGCCTGCCAGCGATAGGGCCGATTAACATTTTCAGCCGAGCGGGGGAGCGGGGAGGGGGCTGGCGTGGGAGAGAATTGGGAGGTGGACAATAGCCGCTTATGATAATCTGCTCTTTATTGGAGCATCCCGCCAAAGCCTTCATCCGCCGCCTCTCTGCCCGAGACACCATGTAGCACCCAGGCCAACAAACCACGCTATGTGCTGCCAAATGCATCGTCACAGACAAGGCAACTCAGACACAACTGTAGCCACAGCTGAAACATTTATTCAGACACCAAACACACACGAGATCCAGAGAAAATGACGTTTGTTTAATTCAGAGCAAGAACAGTCGGTTTCTTTGCCTTTATATTGCAAGGAGAAAATACTTTTGGCAACCACAGGATTGTTTTAATTTACATGTCTAAATGATTTTTTTTTTTAAATCAGCGTTTTCCATGTCGTTGATTCATTGGTTTACAAGCTGCGGCCCTGCTTCCGTAATTGAATTTCTACCTAGCAGTCAATTAATCAAGGCTTTCTTATGGTAACTGATGTGGCGGCACTCGACAATGCAGGTTAATGACAGAGGTTTGGCCTGTAATTACACCATTCACTTGCTAACACAGCTGCTCGCCATGCTACTGTTGTCATCGCCCCCTCCACACACACTTTTCCCCATTTCCCATTGTAATGAGCACTCCAGGCTACAAATACCAACAGCTGTCTTTCCCAATACATTACCATTTAAATATCTATTTAAACTATGCAATTTTGTATTTGTGTATTGAATAGCAGCTCCAGGCGGTGGGGTGCGGCAGAGCTGTGGTGTCACTTGTAATGTAATGGAGAGTCAAATTAGAAAGGCGGTATGATTTGTTTTTCATAGTTGCCATCACAGTGGGGGAAATTGGGCCAATTAAGAGGGATATGTCAACATAAATGTTTTGGCATTTCTAACGGAAATTGATCTTAATAGTTTTGCACAATATATGCAGCCGTTTGTAAGTTGACATCTGCAACAAGCCTTGTAAATGCGTGAAGTAAAAAATAGCTGCTAGGACGATTTCACAGCGCAGCACATTATGGCAAATACAGTCGGGAGCCCAGTTGCTTAATAGGGATGACTAATGTTGTTAGTGAAGCCATTACTGGTCCACAGATTAATTCATTAGGCAAATTCATCATTCGCCTCCCGTCGGCCTCCCGTCACAAGGCGTGTAATATGACACCACTCAAATTTGTTCTAACATCTACCCCGGGGGGTCAAGTCTCCCCCAACGTCTCACACACACACACACACACACACTCACACTCACACCCCGCTTTGCTAATGGGGCAGGCGGGGCCACTTGTGCCAATAGATAGCAGCTGTCTGTCAGCAGTGCGTTTGCGAGTTCTCCACTGGGGGTTATCACAGCTTCGTAACACCACACACATTGGTTTAGTTGGGGATCCAAATGTCCCAAAATCATATAACATGAAGCAACTGGAAGCATGGCAAGTTGCAGCTTAGCAACTATGCTCATTGCTCATCCAGAGTCACAAATCACTGTCAGACTTTACGAGATAGAATCAAACTAATCACTGACCAGTAAAGTCACTAATGTTCTTCTCTTTAAGTAGATTTCCTCTCACGCCACAATAGAGTTTTTGTAAATGCAGTAACCATAGTAACCTATGGGAACAATAAAGTTTACCTTATACCTTTTTTATTGAAAGCCAATCAGAATCAGAATAGAATTTAATGCCATCGTCAATGAAGGTTTCACAGACTAGGAATTTTCTTCGGTGTACAAGGCACAAGTAAATACTGCATTTCTATGGTGGTCCGCCCTGCTTCCCTTCACTGTCTCAAAGCTGCACAAGTGCCTGAAAGGTGCATTTAAGTAACTTCAAATTGATATGTGCGGAAGGGCTTGTGATGGACATGTAGCTACTGTTTCATCTAGCACCATCTCCTTTTAATTGTTTGCAAACTGAAAAAAACAGGTTTCCCAATTTGTCTTCTCTCATTTGGCAACAATTAGGCATGATAAACTTGGTGATGATCTGATGAATACAGTTTGTTCCTCTAATAGCCCTAATAGAGTTGCTTGAGTGTTGAACTGTCACATCATCAATTAACACTAGGTCCCAGGTGTCAAAGTTTGCTTGAGCCCTAAACCAACATGGTCTTCTCCGCCCTTTTGTAAGCCCCTGGCGTGTTTCACACCTCGCATTCTCCGTGGACTAAACTACCTGACTTAACATTGGCTTAGCTTCACCAAGCCCTGGCTTAACTCTGAGCTTTTACACTGATCCTATAACAATGTTTTTAGTTCTGGGGCTGAGTGTGGTCAAGGCAGATGCACATGTATTTCTTACTTGGGAGGGAGAAGACTTCATAAACATGTGTGTGGATGTGACACATCGCAGACTGTACTTGTGTAACTTTTACTCTTTCCTTTCTAGCTGTGTCAATTGTGGTTAGGACTAGACAATTTGATCGTTGCATTGCAGACTTTTCTTGAAAGTATATCTTAATTTTATGTTTCATATTTACAGTAGGTTCAGAAAGATTTTAGGTAACTTTTAATTGGATCTATTATGTATCAATATGTACTGTATTTTCCGGAGTAAGTCGCACCATCCAAAAAATGAATAATGAAGGAGAAAATAAACATAAGTCGCATTTTTTGGGGGAAATTTATTTTATAAAATCTGAGATCACAGATATTTCATCTTGAAAGGCAAGTTATAATTATAATAGAATAGCGAACAACAGGCTGAATAGGTGTACTGTAAGCTATCGCAACATGTTGATGGTTATTCGGCTACACAAAACTTAAACAACAAACTTTTAGGTATGTTAACGTAACATACAGTATTACGTTATTCAGATAACTATAGCATAACTATAGCATATCAGAATCAGTGTGAAAATAACAAACATGTGAAATGGTATTTTAATATACAAGTCGCACAAGAGTATAAGTCGCAGGACCAGCCAAACTATGAGGAAAAAGTGTGACTTGTTGTCGAGAAAATACGGTAGCAGTCTTGCCTTCAATGTTTCACAATTATGAACAATAATTAAGTCACTATCTGAAAATCTTCACCATGAGACCTCAATTGGTGTTTTAAATTAAAGACCCATCTTTTAAAATAAATTTACAGATTCGCTATATAATAATAATGCAGGATCTGCGCCGTTTTTGAGCATTCAAGAAAGGTACAGACTCAAAAATATAACATTTTCAGCATCAAACTTCAACATAGTCACCAAATCCACCGTACATTTAATCAAACTCTTGTGGTGATGAGCATCCAAGAAATATTCGTGATTGAAGATATGGGAGTTGCATCTTTTTGTCTTGTTCTCGCTGAGGATAAAAGAAGGCATTATACCTCCACCTCTTAGTCTGCCCCTCTGATCTATCTTACAATAGAAGAGTCCCAAACAGATGGGTTTGCTGCAGACCCCCTCTCCTCCCTCTGTCCCCACATAGCTGTACACATGATGTAACCCTCCTCCCCAGCTAGGCGACACTCTCAAGAGGAGCAGTCAGAAGAGAAAACGAACCCAGGCCCTAACAAATACATGAAGGTTTGGTTTAGCTAAATCCCACAGATAATGGCTACTGTGTCAAAAGACTAAAGATTGCGGGAGGGTGGTGGATGGAGTGGGGGATTACTCCGGCGTTTTGCATCAGTTACTTTCTGCTGGGTGGCCCGGCTTGTCAAAAAAAAAAAAAAAAAAAAGGAGGAAAGAACGGAGGGGAAAAAGTAGAAAAGAGAAAAGCATTTAACGCGGTACATTGAGGAGGAGAGAGCTCTTAATGCCATCAAAGCAAGGGGAGAAATCAGCCGTTAATTTATTCTGCGCCCGGACACACACACACTCATGCGTGGAGGAGCGCACACGCACGGGCCCTTGTTGTTGACGCAGTCGGTGGCTAACCTTGAATCACGCCGCTTCAAGGTTGACAAAACGCTACCTCTGATACCCGTTCGCGGTCGAAGGTGGCGAAAGTGCAAATGTGCGGCCCGAACCCAAAATGATTTGCACGTGGATTGAATTATAGACCTGACTTGAGGAGGAGGAGGAGGAGGGGGAAAAAAAGTGCCCCGAGATTGGAGAGGAGTGGCAGATGACTGGGCTTTTCATAGAGTGATAAGAACTGATGGAGAGGTTAATAAGCTACACACCCAGGTCATCGCAGGCTTTTTACTGGATCCAGAGCAGAAAGGAGCGTCATGATGAGACAGTGTGTGTGTGTGTGTGTGTGTGTGTGTGTGTGTGTGTGTGTGTGTGTGTGTAAAAGGCACTGGAATATAAGGCCAAGGAGTTGGGAGCAGTGCATCCATTACATTGAATTTCAAATAATCTCGTACAAAAGGTCTACTTTGGTCAAAAACCTAATGCCATGCGTAACTTTTCACCCAAATATTAATTTAAATGTAGATGATTTAATGGTGAAAAATGCATCTTTACTTTGACCATGTCTTTGCACAACTCTGTAAGATAGCTTTTTAATGACCCATTTCTTTTTCACTGAGGTACTGTTTGGTAGCTACTCATATCTTACGCGCTTTTGCTGTTTTTAAAAATCTACAATATAACTTCATAAATGGATAAAAAATTGCTGAAAATGAAAGCTGTATGTAGCCTGTCATTGTAATTACTTATTTGTTTTGCGAAAGTTAGCCCTCACGTTCATGTAAGCACACCGAACTCATTCACAAACGGAATTTTCCCTCCTCTTTGCTGTATAACCTTAGGCTACAGCTGATCCCCCGCAGAGCGCAAGACAAAACCCTTAAAACATAAGAACAGACTAATCTCTCCCTGTTCTCACTGGTGTACGGTGACAGCTGCTTCACACACAACTTGTTGATTACAAACTTCATTTAGGACGTTTCCTGAAAGAAGTTGTTTAACCAGAAACATTCAATAGTATATTTTATTTTATTTTAAAGGATGAATGTCTTAATAAGGTGTTGAGTTTTATGTAGTACTTCTAGAGCAACTGTGATTCTGGACAATAGACAGAGTTAGGGCTGGTGTTTTTAGGCCCAAACTGACACAAGAGGTTTCTTTTTGATTGACTCGAGCTTTGGGGCAAATTAAAAGTTTAATAATGGGAAATTGTAATGTAGTTGACATTTTCACAAGAGTACAAACCTATTACCAAGTGCCACATCACTGGTATCCTTTTTAGTGGTGTTATTCATGTTTGATCTCTTAATGGATGTTGTGGTCAATCAAATAATCTTTCCTAGCTGTTGAAATAGAAGCCTTCTTCCTGACAGAGCATTAGTGCTGGTTTGTTGTGCTTGAAGGCACTTTCACACTCTGCCTCTCGGGGCTAATGGAAGAGAGAAGCAGAGGTCTAGAGCACCAAGGCTCTTCTGTGAAGAATGGTGAAAGGCACCAGGCAGGACCCTACATGGGGTCTTGCCTATGTCTTCTCCTCCTCCACACCTATCCTTGTCCCAGGGCTAATAGGGAGCTCCCTATCACCCACTCACCTTAATAATAAAAGAGAGCCCCCTGTGGAAAGCAGCTAGCATGAGCCGGTTGAAGATCACGCCGTTAATAGGATGATGCCTTTTTGCCTTTTGTCATGAGATTATGAACGGGGATAGCCTCTTCTCCTGCTCTTCTTTATACTCTTCCCCACACACAGCCATAGGACGTCCTGGAGGGCCCCGTCCACTTGGAGTGGAGACAGGCGTAACGGAGCTTTGTTCCTCTGCTTGTATGGTAAAAGACTGAGCTAATGAAATACCTTTTAGGGGGTATCAGCAGGTGAGCTCCCCAATCAGGCCGTCTGCAAAAACACACACAGGCGCGCACATATTGGCTGCTCCCCTCGCCTGCCCCCTCTCGCTATATTAATTACCTGAAGTGCTCTGGCCTTGTAGAAAGGCTCTCAATTCTGCCGCTCCTTTTCCTCCTCTTCACCTAACAACACAGCCACACAGGTCTAAGATAGCCTAAAGAGGGGGCTGCAGAGGCAAAGGCATGATAATAATGGTGGTAATGAACACACTGACAATAATGAGCAAAGTAATTGAGAGAAGGTCCCTATGATTTTCGCTTTTCTGCCCCGAGCGAAGTGGGGACAGGTTGAAAATCACCTGTTTAGAGATCACCTGTGCCCTGCGTGTTAACCACAGTAGCGCTGTAGAGGCTGTCATGTTACAAAATTATATTGTAATCTGCATTTTATATTCAGAAAGCTTGGTGAATTTAATCAATGCCATATTACAAATGTGTCGCCTCAACATCTGGAAAATGGTTCCTTATTCCTTTCATGCCAACGTAACGCAGTTCTAGCCACATAGTACTGTTTATTTGTATACTTTTAGATTGACTTTATTGGCACTTTTTGTTAGTATTCCCGCCATGGCCTTCTCACCCGCTGTGTGATAGGAAGAGGCCGGTCTGGGCTTAAAAACCGACTCGAGCTGCCTCCACCAGCCCATAGTCTGCCACTCTCTGATAATGTTTATTGATTTGTGGCAAAAACACAATTTGATGGCGCGGGGGGTTGAGGTGGTGGTGGTGGTGGGGGGTGGGGGGGGGGGCCGCGCCGAGGACCAGTGCATTT
>OMNZ01129787.1:22497-37059 GCA_900303255.1 Lesueurigobius sanzi | reverse complement strand
CGTCTTGGTTTATTCCTGGTATAAACTTGGTTTAGACCTGGTTTAGTCCCGGTTTAGTCCTGGTTTAGACCCGATTTAGACCTGGTTTAGACCTGGTTTAGACCTGGTTCAGTGGTTTACTCGTTTAGACCTTGTTTAGACATGGTTTAGACCTGATTTAGTCCTGGTTTAGAACTTGTTTATTCCTGGTTTGGACCTAGTTTAGTCCTGGTTTAGACCTAGTTTAGTCCTGTTTTAGGCCTAGTTTAGTCCTGGTTTCGTCTTGGTTTATTCCTGGTATAGACCTGATTTAGTCTTGGTTTAGACATTGTTTAGTCCTGGTTTCGTCTTGGTTTATTCCTGGTATAGACCTGATTTAGTCTTGGTTTAGACCTTGTTTAGTCTTGGTTTGTTCTTGGTTAAGTCCTGGTTTAGTCTTTGTTTAGTCCTGGTTTAGTCTTGGTTTATTCCTGGTATAGACCTGATTTAGTCTTGGTTTAGACATTGTTTAGTCCTGGTTTAGTCTTGGTTTATTCCTGGTTTAGTCTTTGTTTAGTCCTGGTTTAGTCTTGGTTTATTCCTGGTTTAGTCTTTGTTTAGTCCTGGTTTAGTCTTTGTTTAGACCTGGTTTAGTCCTGGTTTAGACCTTGTTTAGTCCTGGTTTACTCTAGGTTTAGACCTTGTTTAGTCCTGGTTTAGACCGTGTTTAGAGCTGGTTTAGACCTAGTTTAGTCCTGGTTTAATCTTTGTTTAGTCCTGGTTTAGTCTTGGTTTATTCCTGGTTTAGTCTTTGTTTAGTCCTGGTTTAGTCTTGGTTTAGACCTGGTTTAGTCCTGGTTTTGACCTTGTTTAGTCCTGGTTTAGTTTTGGTTTAGTCCTGGTTTAGACCTGGTTTAGTCTTTGTTTAGACCTGGTTTAGTCCTGGTTTAGTCCTTGTTTAGTCCTGGTTTACTCTAGGTTTAGTCCTGGTTTAGTCCTGGTTCAGACCGTGTTTAGTCCTCGTTTAGGCCTGGTTTAGTCTTGGATTATTCATGGTTTAGTCTTTGTTTAGTCCTGGTTTAGACCTGGTTTAGTCTTTGTTTAGTCCTGGTTTAGACCTGGTTTAGTCTTTGTTTAGTCCTGGTTTAGACCTGGTTTGGTCCTGTTTGTTTTGTCCGGTTTAGTCTTTGTTTAGTCCTGATTTAGACCTTGTTTAGTCCTGGTTTAGGCCTGGTTTAGTCTTTGTTTAGTCCTGGTTTAGACCTGGTTTGATGCAAATGATTTTTAAAAATCCTGCACATTAAACTGTTAAAAATACTTTTACTTTTTACTTTTATACTTTTACTTCAGTAGGGATATAATCTGATACTTTTACTTTTACTTAAATGTAAATTTTTGGTCCTGTATCTGCACTGTTACTTAAGTAAGAATATTGAGTACTTCTTCCATCTCTGGTTAAAATACATTGAAAAGTTCTGACGCGCCACATGTCAGTGGATTTTGTGTGTTTTTTGTGTTATTTTTGAGTGGGTTTGGCCGCTGAGACTTAAACCCTAAAACAATTGATCCATAAGGGCCAATGTTAGGGAAAGTAAAGCCGCCATGATGCATCCATACAGCCCCTGGGCCACTGAAACCTCAACTTAAAGTTACATACAGAAATAGTCATTCTTAGTCGTCGTACACAAATTATAGTGAAAGTGATCCTGGAAGTGTGTCTGCTGTCACTGTGGCTGGAGTCAGGGAGTTAGTCAGACCACTCCTCCCTCTCTTTCTCTCCTTCTCTCTCTCTCCGATGTGATCCCCGAGCGTTTTGGAGGCGTGTTGAAGCCTGTGTGAAAGTTCTGCAGATCTACCCCAAGAAACTGAAGCCACCGGAGTCAATTTGCTGCAACAACATAAGCAACAGGCAGGAACCAAAGAGGATCGAGGATTTTTATACCTGAAACAGCCCAGGTGAGATTGAATTCCATTTAATATCATTCATCTGAAGGATTATCTTGGTGTTTATGGGAATTTTTAAAAGCTGTTTCTATTATAGAGGCACGCACTGGCATTTTGAAACATGAGCATCTATTTTAACCTTGATGAGTTTCAACGACTGGAATTTAGGTTATTTGACCTCATCTTGTTGGAGTTCTGAAGATTTTTTTCTTGTTATGTTTATTAAAAATTATATTTATCTTCCAATTTTGTAGTAATCTTATTTTAGGTGCAATGAGCTGCCACAAAGTCACTATATGTCACTTTATCAATCAACCAACCACCTGAATGTAAAAAGTTATTTATTATATATTCATACTTGGATTCATAGCCATATCTATATCACATGTAGCAGATCCTGTTTTGGACTTTTAGGATACTCTTCCTCTAGAGCAGCCATTCCCAAACTAGATAGTGTATTGGCCCCCTTATACATCCAAAGATTTATTGGGCCACCCCCGATGATAAGAATGCACTCTATTCAAAAGAAAACTTAATGGTTTTCTCTTTATTTTACATATAAAATACAAGGAAACAGTGACAATATGGTAAATCAGATTCTATATAACCAAATGCATGAAAAGTTTATTACAAGCTCAGTATATTTTTATGTGACTGATTTGTGGACAAACTTTGGAGGCCCCCCTGCAGTGACTCTGCGGAACCCGGGCCCCACTTTGGGAACCAGTGCTCTAGAGTTTATCTTAGAGCTTAGAGTTTTATTTTTATTTTACTCCATCCATCCATCCATTTTCTTCCGCATTACCTGGAGTCGGGTCGCGGAGGCAACAGACTGAGCAGCGATGTTCCCAGAGGCGTTCCCAGCTTAGAGACCTCGTCTTTCCAGCGTGTCCTGGGTCTTCCCCGGGGCCTCCTCCCAGTGGGACGTGCCTGGAACACCTCTCGAGGGAGGCGACCAGGAGGCATCCCAAACAGATGCCCGAGCCACCTCAGCTGGCTCCTTTCGCCGTGGAGGAGTAGCGGCTCTCTTCCGAGCTCCTCCCGGGTGACTGAGCTCCTCACCCTATCTCTAAGGGTGCGCCCAGCCACCCTGCGGAGGAAACTCATTTCGGCCGCTTGTATCCGCGATCTTGTCCTTTTGGTCATGACCCAAATCTCATGACCATAGGTGAGAGTAGGAACCAGGACTAAACCAGGTCTAAACCAAGTCTAAACCAGGTCTATTGGTGAGAGTAGGAACATAGATTGACGGTAAATGGAGAGTTTTGTCTTTGGTCTCAGCTCCTTCTTCACCACAACAGTCCGATACAATGACCGCTTCACTGCAGACGCTGCACCGACCCGTCCCTCACTCGTGAACAATTTCAAATTCAAATTATACTCGAGAATTATTATTAGCTGTTAGCAAACTTACTTACTTTCTTCTCTGATGGCACATTTTCCTGCCTTTTTTTTGCACCCCCCTGTGTGAACCTGTCTTAAGAGCTCTTGTAACAAGTACATTTCTCCATTGTGACATCAATAAAGATCTATCTTATCTTATATAATTATTTAGCCCATGTGGATGTTGTGGGTCACTGTCCCGGGCACAACTTTTGAAGGAACTATGTGTTATATGTATCGTAAAACATCAGCTTTAAATCAAAATAATGCAGTTGGTTTCATTCATTGGACGTATAATTAACACCTGGATGATTTAGCTCTCCATTGTTTCGTAGATAATAATACAGTATAAACTTTATTTTTCCCTATAAACAGTGGTTTGTCAAATTGGAAAGAATGTTGGCCTGACTGATTTTAAACAGGAGTCACGGAGAGAGACAGTTCTGAAGGGCGGTGGGCGGTGGGCACAGATTGCCAGCCGCGGCCAATATTGCTGATTGTAATTCAGTTTGCAATTGTAATATTTATGTTATGTATTTTTCATGCAATTGAGTATTGTCTAGGCATGGGATGGTATGGAACAATGGGCAATATGACGGTCTACATAACTATGCAAATACTAAATGTGTATGTGAAATGCAGTGGTGGAAAGTAAAGTAAAAAGTACAAGTAGACGTAAAAAGTACATATTACAGGTACTTTTACGAGTAAATATGATGAATACTTATACTAATACGTTCTACTCCACTATATTTTAAAAATTGGGTTAAAAGTAAAAGTATTTTATTTTCAATGTGACCTCTCTACGATGAACTGGTTTAGTCCCAGTTTAGACTTGGTTTAGTGGTTTACTCATTTAGACCTGGTTTAGTCCTAATTTAGACCTGATTTAGACCAGAGTTTGTGATTTACTTGTTTAGTCCTGGTTTAGTCCTGATTTAGAGCTTGTTTAGCCTTGTTTAGAGCTTGTTTAGTCCTGATTTAGACCTTGTTTTTTACGGTTAAATTAATTAATAAATATATAATCACACAAAATGAGATAAGAAACAATATTGTGACTTGAAATACAAATATTGTTGTGTTTTCTTAATTTAAGTGTAAAAAACAAAACAATTTTCATGAAATTAGTTGCTCAAATCAAGAGAAAATAACAAATTTGACTAATTTCAAGATATCTTTTTGCTGTGTGGTACTTATTTTGTGGAGACATTCCACATATGAGGGAAATTTATGAGGCACGCCACACCTGTAATACAAATTTATGAACTACTGGGGGCCCCCTGGTGGTCTCGGGGCCCTCAGCAGCTGCACAGGCTGCTTATCAGGCTGGGCCGGCCCTGCTTATAGGGAGATTAAAGAGTGACGCACAAACTGTAACGTGACCTGAATGTTTAGAAAAGTGACTTAAAAATCTAAATAAAAAAGAATAAGCTTTGTCTTTTGGTGATGGAGGAAGTGACTTTGAGGCTCCGACTTGTCCCTGAATAACCTGCAGTTGTTCCTAGAAATCTGCTTCATTTGTTTAAACTCATCGATCTGAACGTACATTTGGCTCCGTTTTAAAATATTATAAATGAGTTCCAGTAAACTCTGGGCTTTTAGAGGCACTATAACTCGGAAATGCACGTGTCTAAATGAAATGATGCGGCTTTTGTCCTGCCAAATACTGTTGGCTTTGTTTATTTTAGCAGACGACTGAATGATGCCAAGGCAGCAATCAAGGCTTTTTCAGGATGTTTTGAAGTCGCTGTAGTTGGATTTTTCCATCTAAATGTTGGCATAAAAGGTGGAGAGTACCCAGTTACATGCACTTTAATACTAAAAGTTACTCGCTTTACTTCTACGGTAGCAGAGTTAGTGCTTGTGCTTCACAGCTAGAAGGACCCGGGTTCGATTCCCCTTTCTGTGTGGAGTTTCTGCGTAGGCTTCCTCCTGGTGCTCCGGTTTCCCCTACCGCTAAAAACATGTACAATAGATGAAGAGTGTGTCTTCCTGCTTCCTACACACTCGCCATATCAAAAAATATATGAATTCTCAGTCGTACAGGAGTTGTCCATCGTAGGCAAAGATTCTTCAGTCTTCATCTGTACTCTGTAGTTCAAGTGGATGTTTCACTCTTTATCCAAAAAGCTTTGTCAGCAAATGAGCAGACTTGACACGCTCGTGGGTCTCTTTATTGTGAATTGCGGAAAATGTGCCCAAGGAAATTGTGAGACAAACTTTCCATATCATCCGCAAATCAAATCGCAATTTCTGACAAATCTCAGCCCTATGTGAAGTTTCATACATTTTTTGTTTTAGTCTGAGAGAGTCTAAGAAGCAAGCAGTAGGAGGAGTTTACCTATAAGTCCCTACTCTTGGTTCTAAAGGTTGGAAAAACATCTTGACCTATTCACACCTAATTACTGCTCGTTGCCTTCCTATTGACTTACATGGGCTTAGTTCTAAGGCTGTTCACACTTGTCTATGGCCCTGCACTGGCCAATGGACCAGCTTCATTAGCATGACATACTGTAGGTGTGGGTTCTGTCTGAGGATGTTGTTGTAGACTGGGTCTAAATTAAACCTAAGGCCTCTGTTGCGGTTCATGGATGGACTATTTAAACAAATATGGCTTCTTTGACTCCTCTCTCAAACCATCTATTTTCTTTTGCTAAAGTCGTAACCTCACTGTCCTCAAATGAGTGATTGGTGGCTTTGAGATGGAGCTGCACAGCCGACTGAGGGCCCTAGAGCTCTCTCTTCGGTGTTGATCTAGCGGCGCCTCCTCTGAAGTAATTGTTTCGTCTTTGGAGACCCAGCGTGTCAAGTCTACTCATTTGCTGACAAAGCTTTTTGGATGAAGCGCAAAACTTCCTACACTTCAACTACAGCGTCTTTGCCTACGATCTGAAGAGAACGTGGTGGACAGCAAGTTATGATGTTACATGTGAAAACTGGCCTGGCCCCAAAACACATCATTTATTTTATGGTATAATGACAAATTTTACTCTAATACTAACTTTTCTCATTTTTTTAAATTTGATCTCAGTTTCTCAGTCGAACTTTCAATTCGACTGAGAAACTGAGATATTTATGAGATGAGATTAATACTTTCCACAGATATTATGCATAAAAAAAAGTCGTTACTAATGAATTAAAACTTGCCTATGCACTTCAACTTAGAAAATCCCACTGAGAATAAGAGTCTCTTATTCAAGGGAGTCCCGGGCCCAGAGAGGACCCTATTGTACATATTTTTAGTGACAAAGGGAGACCAGAGCACAGAGACATGAGGAGAACGTGAATACTCCACACAGAAAGACCAAGACCAGCCAGGAAATCGGAGCGGAGACCTTCTTGCCCTCACCATGCGCACTATAAACACTGTCAACAACCAAGAAACATGTGATCCTTGGGTGCGTTCACGCTAAATCCTGGTACATTTCCTGGAATAACTTATATAACTTATATATAAATAAATACATTCCCTTTGTTAAATTTTCCACCAAGAAATGTAGCTTCCATTAGTTCTCCACGATTTGATCCATAACTGCAGGGTCAGGTGGGTTCTTCAGCAGATGCACAAACATAGCATTTTCCCAGGAAGAGTTCACTACAAGTTGACCGAGTAGTTTTCTGATGTTTACAAATAACTGTGTGTGGGGAAAAATGAGCAAAGCGTTGATGCTAAAGTCGGAGGAAGTGGAGTGGTGTTTCGTAACTCTCCGCTGTGACGTGTTTTGGCCTGTTAGATCCCGGAGCGTGTGCTGTTATTTGCAGGGACGTCGGGGAATTCTTTATGGCCTATGTGTGCGACCATACTCATCCTCCTTTACGCCGCACTGACGTAATTATGAACCCTTAAGTATATTATTTGCGCTCTTAACTCTAAAATGTGCACCCCATAATGAAATATGTCTCCTCGGCTTCACCTGAAGATTTAAAGTTGCCAAAGGAGGACACATTAATACTTCACACTGATTTTTTACACAGCTGGTCCAAATTCTAGTCTCAACACGGCTGCAAAATGTCTTGGCCAGAGAGAACTTGGTGAAAGACGCTGCAATTCTTCTCATTTGCACTTTTTTATATCAAGATAGTTCACAGTGCTCATTTAAAAGGGTCCATCAGGAGTATAAAAGGAGGCTTTAGGTTCCCTCGTCAAAAACAGACCTAGAGTAGTATTTTGAATTATCCATCCATCTTCTTCCGCTTATCTGTTGCTGGGTCGCGGATCTCACTGCACCAGTCCCTTATGGCTCCTCCTGCAGGTGGTGGGTCCACGGGAGGATGGCCTCACGACGCTCCTTCACCTCTGGGCGATGTAACAGTCCTTGATGGTCTCATCATAAAGAGCTTCTGAACCGCTCCTGTTTGCCCTGGGAGACTCTACAGGAGCTTAATGCCCCAGACAAAAGAGCTCCAAGAAAATGAGCAGGATTTGACTTAATCCTGTTCAATTTGGCCATTTCTTCTTCTTTTACTGAGGTGCTTTGATCTGTATTACCCACAGAGCAGTGTTTCCCAACCAGGGGTACGGGGACCCTTGGGGGTATGCGAGAGCTTAGAAGGGGGTACATCAGATACACAAGATACAAAAGAAGATAAAACTGAATTGTATTTTTGATTATTATGTTCAAAGAAGAGTGTGAGAATAGGCTTTTTACTGATAAATAGGAGTTTAACTCATTCACTTTCTAACTAATCATCAAAACCATCGAGGCAGGCAGGCAGGGGGGATCTATCAATCTGTTTCTATATGTTTGTAATGTAGACAACCTTTGAGTCCCCACCTGCAGTCCCTCTGAGGCCACTGTTTTAGACAAAATCATCATGGAGCCCCAGTAGGCCGTTAGCTGACAGTGAGAGTGTGTTTTCACTGTTTAAGAGCGTGTCATTCCCACTAAGGCCTGCTGAGGGTGCTCCAGGTCAATTAGAAATCATGACCAGCCGAAGCAGTCCATTGATCTTTCCTAAAGGTCCCATCTCACCGGCCTGGAGACTAGTTCGTCTCCAGGGAGTTGCGGGAGACTAGTTGGAGGCTTTTTCAAGTCTCCATCAGGTCTCGGAGAGGTTTCAATTCAGTTGCAGAGATTTCGTGGAGACTTTGGTCCGTGACTGGGGAGACGTGTCAACGAGGCCTCTGAGACGTCTCGGAGACTTCACCGCAACTGAATTGAGACCTCTCCGAGACCTGATGGAGAAAAATTCAAGGAGGTGAGATAGGCCCTTTAGTCTCTGAGTCTCCGCCGGTGAGATACCACCATTACAATACACACTATGAATGTTTTTAAACCTTATATATTTGACATAAACTGCTCAAACTAAACAATACAACTTTTGATTTCATAGTAGAGACTAGTCTTGCAGCCCTGGCTTCTCCCGAGCACAGAACCACAGTAAAATGGAGGGCACAGAATGAGAAGTGAATAAATAACCCGTGAAATTGTAAAGCGACATACAGTAAGTAAAGATTTAACAAAAGTTATCTGCCCACGAACGCTTTCTTCTTAGTCCTATTTATAACAGTTATTACAGTGAATCACACACACACACACACACACACACACACACACACACACAAAACCATAATGGAAGTTAATTATTCATGCTTTCGTGTGAACAGCAGACATCATTATCTGTAAGCAAAGATTAAAATCGCAAGGAAACGCCTGTGGTCTGAGCATCTCCTCTAACTCCACCACAATGGAGTCCAAATGGTGCAATTAGCCACAACGCCTGGAACCGACGGGCTCTCAGTGACCAAACCAGGCCCCACGTGACGCTCCTTCAACATAAATGAGCCAGATAAAAGCTTTTCCAATGACTAACGAGGGGTCGGGGTCAGACACAAGTGCAGTAAGAAGGAAAGTTGTGGTTTCTGGAGATTTGGAGGAGAGACTGTAATCGTCGTCATTGTACATCTCTAATAAGCTTTTTGTACATCTTTATGGGGTGAGTCTGTTTAATTACTTAAAATGGAACCATTGGAAGCACTTTTGTTTGACTATTTGTGATTAGATTTGCTCTGTGATTAGGAGATGGAGTCGGTTGCACCAGACTTTTTGATTAAGAGCCAGATTCAGTGCATCATACAAGAAATTTGTCAGCCCTATTTCTTCTATGGGACAATTTTGCATAATATAATATTAGTGTGTTATTGATTTTGGCTTTATATAGATCTTGATAGTTCAGCTGAAATACAGGACTCTCTGACAAAATGTGTTTCTTTCAAGATGCTCAATATGTAAACTTTTGATCGCAACTTAACGCAACCACTAACCATGAGTCAAATAAAGGATTTTGTTCATATTCTATGAAATACATAAGTTTGCATACTATGACATTCTCTCAGGGGATGTAAAACTTTTGAGCACAACTGTATATGTGAAACCTCTCACCCATTTCTCAAGTATTTGTTAATAGAAAATGGGCTCCCTCGTGGGCCGCCTTCGTCCTGGGGCACAGGCAGCTAACTTAGATGATAGTTTTTTCAGTCGATGGTCGTGGTTTCTGTCACAATTTTTGCAAGAAGTAATATTTCTGTCATCTGTTATTTCATTCAATCTCAAAGTCACTGGATAATGGTTATCATGTTATGGGCCATTTAACTGAATACAATCTACTGTCTCCATCTCATGAACTTCAAATGGCAAATCTAATTACATACAATGGCTTCTGCTCTAAATTCTACCATATTCAAATATGATAGAACAATAATCCTAATATTATTTCCTACATGTTTTTTTTCACTGTGTTTTCCTTTTAGTCGTGTCCACATACGGGGAACACAGATGCTCTGGCCGTCATCTGCAGCTCGTGTCTGTTTAGAGTTTGATTAAGTTACTCTCCACTTTCATCAGATGAATCCAACTCCAGAGAGAGCCACCGGGCCACACAGGCAACAAGCGTTTATTGGGACAAATATTTTAGATGGTGGTGAACTCTCTCACCTCACAGCAAGAAGGTCTCAGCTTCATTTCTGCAGGACTTGAGTGAGGTTGTCAGATATGGTCTATCTGTTTCTGTTTCTCCCTTGGTATATCATATGAAAGGTACAAAAATCACAACTCATTCTGGGTTTACTTAAGGTCCATGGACATAAGAACGAGTTTGTGCAAGAACTTCCATAATTCAGGCAATGAGCTTTAACCACTGAAGCACAGAAGTGAGGAGATATTAAGAAAAATTTACATCTTGATGTTTTGGAGGACTTTCTCGATAACGATAATCAGGCAATATTTTTGCAAACCGTCAAAAAATTGTCAAAAACATCTTAATTTAGATCAGCTTTAGATAGCTCAGATTTAAAACTGCATTTTGCGATATATTGCGGCTCCTTGCGATATGGTTATAATTGCACCACCAAATATTGCGATAACAATAATAATTTTGTGTTGCTCTAATCAATAATAGGCCTTTTAATGCTAATTGGTTGTGTTTATATGACAACTCTACAACTCTATGGGTGTGAAACAGTTTTACTTGATCATTATTTGATGGTAGTGGAGCTCTTATGGACCAAAAAACTGCCCAATTGTTCACTTTTATGTTTGAAGCGTGAAACTTTAGATTAGTAACACCCCTAGGACTAACATTTTTTGATATGGAGCCCTGAATTAACCCCTTAAGGAGGGACACTGCAGATGAATAGGGATTTTTTTTAATTGAATAATATCAATTTGAAACTTTTGCTATGAATATTTTCGGCTATAAAATCTAAATAAGGGACAGAGCCAGGTTTAAATGCATGGTTTTATTTTATAAATATATTAGTTACAAAGATTTGGTCACAGGGGATGTTGGATATTTTGTTTCGTTTTTGAATAAGCTAGTTAATAGTGAATACATCTGTAAATTTCGCCATGGGTTTTGGGTTCAAAACTCATAAACATTGACAAATCCCTCTGAACAAATCTTCAAAATATTGTTAAATCCAAGACTTTAAAGTTTGGAGTCTGTAGGAGCTACTAAAGTGGAGATGTTGTTGCAAGAGTGTAAGAAAAATGCATTTTGAGAAAATGGCCTTTGAAGTTGGAGCTGTTAAAGACCAAAACAGTTTGCTTATATGATACAAGCATGAAACTTTGCCAGATTTCTAACCCCATAGCCTCTAAGGACTAATATTTCTGGATATGGAACCAAGCTGAATTCAACACTGGAACCAAGAACTGCGCACAAAGTCACAAAATCACCTTTGACATTTTCAGCTGCCCTCCACCTCAATTTTAAACTATAGGCTCCTTAGAATGTTGTGATGTGTCACGTGAAGGCAAGCTATAACTTATCTTCTCTTTCCTAGGCTCCCGTATCCTCCTTGAACCATGCGGACTCCCACCACTGCACCCAACGTCGTGTCCACAACCGACCCGAACCCGGAGAACGACAGCCTGGTCAGCAACGACTTCTCCACGACTCTGGGAGCTCTAATCCTCAGCCTCGTCTTCTTACTCGGCGTCCCCGGAAACCTCTTCATCGTTTGGAGCATTTTGGCCCGAATCCGCCGGCATAATGTCACAACTTTCCTCATCTTGAACTTGGCGGTCGCGGACGGATGCCTGATGGCGCTCACCATATTTTTTGTCATCTACCTGGCCAAGCAGTCGTGGATTTTCGGGGAACCCATGTGCAAAGCCTTGTTCTACCTCTGCAACACCAACATGTACGCCTCAATATTTCTGATCACGTTGATGAGCGCGCACAGATTCGTGGCGGTGGTATTGCCGACCAGAGTTTCGATCATCGCCAGTCCGAGGATTGCGAAGCGTGTTGTGGTGGGAATGTGGGTGCTGGTTTTTATCATTGCCATCCCGTCGCTGGTGTTCAGGAACATCAGGGAAGACCTCGACGAATACGGAAAACCGAGGATGGTGTGCGCGCCCAATCACACCATCGCAAGTCATGTAAGTGAGTCCTCTAATCCATCTGACCCTTTTCCAGTGGTGGAAGAAGTAGTTAATTAAGCATACAGATGCAGTAGCAAATTTACTTGAGGAAAAATATCAGACCAAAATTCTACTTAAGAAATTGGAATTAGACAGAGCAGAGAGCGGATCTGAGGAACTCTGACTTTAATAAAAGTCCTTTTATTAAGCAAAGATTATGCCCTGGCTCTCTGCTCTGTCTAATTGCTACTTATCACTTGATCCTCGAAGAGCACCTGCCATCACAGTTGGATCCAGCGATGCATTCATCTTTCCTGATCTTTTAAGTAAGTAGGTTTTCTTTGCCATTGGAACCATCTCCATAACCAGATTGATATGTGTGACACTCTGATTTGAGTTCTACACATTATCAATCTGGGATGACTCTCGTTCAATCCGCTTGTGAAAGGGAGGGACGGTTACAGCAATACTTCCAAGAGAATTGGGTGAAACGCCCGTTTGTACTCGCCTACCATGCTTTTGCCGAATCCAGTCGAGAGAAAAGCACAAAGGTTGCTCTTGGCTCCTTTTCAAAGCAGAAATAGTCGGCATTTCAGCTAAAACAGAGTCAATTGTAAGTCCTTAAACGTAGCCATGTTTGTTATTCTTTGACCTTTGGTGCGATGTCATACATCAATCAATCAATCAAAGTTTATTTATAAAGCGCTTTTCATACAAAGATGCAACTCAAAGTGCTTTACAGATTAAATACCAACAAGTCCCACTTTAAACCCCAATGCAGGCACTTCATTGGTCCACTCAAATGGATGAGTCGATCTAAACGTTAGTGATTGGACTCTTTGAAGATGTGTTTTCCTGAGTTTGTGAAATCACAAATCTCGCGGGAATACATCTTGCAGCGCAAGGTTACCATCTCCATGGCAAAGCATTGAAAACCTACCAAAACATGTATTCCTGGAGCATCCTCGAGACTGCTGCTGTGATCAAAAGTAAAGGCATCATGCTAACCACTCACACAGCCAGACTAAAAGGTTAAATACGCACAAATATCAAGGTATTTTTTTTTTATAAAAAGTTCCACTTTTGTTGCACCTTTAAGTCAAGTAAAAGGCCTGCAATGTGCACTTTTTACATTACTACTTTCCACCTCTGCCCTTTGCTCTGACTCTCTTTCTGACCCTCTGAAGATGGAAAATAATAAACCTGAAGTGTACATTTACCTGTGTGTTTCTGTGCAGGTGAGGTTCCAGTACGCCTTTGAGACAGTGTCGGGCTTCATCCTGCCGTACGCGATCATCATCACCTCCTACGTGATGATCCTGCGGCGGCTGAGGCAGACGCAATTCCGACGGCAGATTCGCAGCGAGAAACTCATCCTGGCCATCGTCATCACCTTCGGAGTCTTCTGGCTCCCCTACCACGTCATCAACATGATACAGGTGCATAAAGGCTTTGGCGTAACAGTGGCCTCATAATGATTTGGTGCATCATAACATCACCAAGACAAATGGGGACTAATAAAGTTTATCTTATCTTACCATGTTCACCATGTAAGTTTTTAATATTTATACATTATGTTTGTTCGTTGAAGGTGGCTGCAGAGTGGTACAAAGAAGATTCGCCAACTAGAGAAATGTAAGTATTTACTTATATCAAAAGCCCAAGTCGACAGATTGAGCCACAAATTCTGCCCTCCAAGGGGTTTCATTTGGCCCTGAAGATGGTGCCTAGATTTGTAAGCTAGGAGTATCTACTTTTATTAATTAATTTGTGCTGTGAATAGACTGTCAGTAGTTACTAAGGACACTGAACACCATGTTCTACCCAGTATCACAGGACATTTAATCATAAATCTGTTTACATTTGGTCTTTTTACATGTAAAACAGTGTTGTGTTTGGCCCTTCGCCCGCTAATAGTTTTCCATTTGACTGATTTAGACGTTCAAATTCAAAAGGGGAAAGAGCCAACTTTCATGTGGATAGGCACAGTAATTTATAGAGACACTAAACCAAGTAAGAAAAAATCAGCATTTTCACGGTTACCCCCATAAGCAGCCCCCATCACCTCAATTTAAGCGTGCCTATGTTCCCACAGCCTTATGTTCCCTCATTTCTAAGGTAACCATGAGTCCTGTACTAACCCTAAGGACACAGGACTGTGATCGAACCCTGAAGACACTAGATTAAATGATCTAACCCTAACTAGACACAGACTGATCATAATAAGTTGAAGGGGGAATTAAGAGAGAAATAAGAGGGTCGTGGGAACATAGGGCCACGGGAACTTAGGGCCGTGGGAACATAGGGCTGTGGGAACATAGGGCTGTGGGAACATAGGGCTGACCCCAATTTTAGACTATACAGAAGGTATCTTTAGAAATACTTTCTCCTGAATTCAAATGCTGAATAA